>CM060950.1:337618727-337658727 GCA_030765055.1 Mantis religiosa
TGGATGGATGGATGGATGGATGGATGGATGGATGGATGGATGGATGGATGGATGGATGGATGGATGGATGGATGGATGGATGGATGGATGAATACATTTTTTAAGTAATTAATTAATTAAAATGGAAATAGTGGGAAAAGATAATTTTAAAAGAATCAACATCACAGTACAATCCAAACATAATATCTGCTCTCATAGCTCTGTGGTGAAATGCACACTGTTTAAGTGCACCAAGGATTCATGGTTCAAACCCCAGAATATGATCATACTTTTTATTCGAAAAAGGAAGTAGGCAGGCTAATAGGTTTTTTATAGCTGGTGATAAGAATCTTAACATTCGCTCACCCAACTTCAACTAAGTAAATAATGTAAATTACAATATTTATTTACACATGCTATGATGCTGTTCTAAAAAGGCAGTATTATAAAAAGTAAGCTACCTTATATACCTTTTTGAATTGATTTCTTTCAGTTAATAAGTCTCTCCTAAGTAATGCTAAAACATTGTCATACTGAGGTTGAACTTATTCCAGGTGAAGATTTCATTTTCAAGAAATGCCTACTAGGAGGTCTTCAGGCTTTGGGAAGGAGGCAAAAATCTTAGGAGATAAAATGCATCATAGTGGCAGAGTGCAAAGGATACTCTTAACATTAAACAACAAATATACATTGGAATATTTACACTATTTCTCAATAAATAAAACAGATAGGTATTTTACTCTTGTTTGGAATGACCCAAGTCAAAGAAAAACAGAACTGAAACTTACATGATTTCTTCTCTGAAGTAGCTTTTCTTGTAATTCATCCAGAAGATACTCTTTTTTTTCTATGGCAGATAGAAATGGTAAAAATTCAGTTGCTCCAGAATTTAGTAACTCCATTTCTAAACACATCAACAGTTTGTTTACAACAGGATGAGTATTTCCTGACACATTTGTTGTTTTCATTGCTTCTTGTACTTTTGCCAGTAAACTGTTATACATTTTAATGAGTAAGGCACGCTGCTGAGGTAACAGGCTGCTCTTTGATTTATTTTCTGTTTCAAGTAGCTGAAATAAAGTTTGACACTTGTACCAGCAGTTTATTAACAGTTTTAGTCCTGCTCCTAAAATGACAGGAGAGGGCCATGCACTCAGATATATTGCTTTAGTCATTAATAATATTAAAACTATAATACAATAACACTGACAATGTCATGATACTGATTAGAAGGCCAGAATTCAATTATGGCTTTTGTGCTAAAAGGAACAATGTTTTCAATTTTATAATAAAATGTAAAAATAAAGAAAAGTGAATTATAACCCCAAGTGGAATACTTTCTCACCTTAAATGCTGCTAAAACATTGTCATACTTTGCCTGCACCTGCTCCAGGTGTTTCATGCACCAAATTTTCAGTAGTCTAGTGAACCTGTAACACAATATATGCGACATAGAAAAGGATAAGAAAAATTTACATAATAGGAAGCCAAGTTACCTTACCCCATAATGTGCACACATTTGGCTAAGCTGCCTACCTATGTTAAAGGTAGGCCACGCCATGGCCAAGTCGTTAGACCACCTGATTCTCACCAACACGGCCCAGGTTTGATCCCAGGAAACCACAAAGCAAGATTTGTGGTGGACAATACAGCACTGGGGTGGGTTTTCTCCGGAATCTCCGGCTTCCCTCGCCATCCATTCCCATCTTTATCTCATGTATCATCAGTGTCACCGAGTATGGTGCCACATGTAGTAAAAGAAGGCATTAAACACTACACATTTCACTATGCTAAAGGATTATGAAACTCCATGGTATACATAAACATGAGGAAGTTTTACTTAGACACCTATTACAGACAATTTTATACAGTTCTTAAAAAGAGATGAGTCTCATAATGTGCATACTAAAAATTCACACTACTGAAGTAGTTCTCATGTTCATGTTTTGCTTATGTAAATTCTTAAATTTCTGTCTTTTTACAGCAATAATCACAAGAAACTGCTTTACAGGAGCATCTTCAATTAATAAGTTCACAGATTGGGTGCATAGTGTTGCAATGGTTGTACCATGGTATGGTGTTGTGTCAATTATACTTTTGTATCAGCAAGAGGAATTTGTCTTTGACCAAATACATAACAAACATCAATTATGCCAAACGCTTAGGCAAATATACTAGCAAAATGTTACAGTTAATGGAGCAAGATTTTAGTGATAACATCTCATGCTGCGGTACTGTGTTTAAGCGGAAATTAGGTTTTTTGCGGAAGAGAGTGTTTGGAGGATGATTATCCATCTAGTGAGAACAAGTTATCTGAACAGAGCATAAGATAAAAGAAGTAATGTATGGGTGTCCATGGCACATGCCTTGTTATCTAAATTTTCTGTGTGTTAGGAAATGTGTAGTAATTAAAGTCTGCTTTTACCACATGCAGCACTTCAGGAGGAGACACTCATGATACATGAGATGAAGATGGAGTACCGGTAGAACGAGATGACAGGCAAAATCGTAGGTCCCAGAGAAAACCTGCCCCAGCAGTGTGTTATCCACCGCAAATCTCATTTTCTGGTCACCCGGGGTCGAACCCAGGCCACCTTTTTTTTTTTTTTTTTGTAATTTACATCCTCCAACGTTAAGTCATATTGGACGATGAATGAAATGGGTGAAATGCCACTCAAATGAGTCCGGGGTCCATGGAGCTTAGAGCTACCCGACATTTGTCTTTCAGGATAAGGGAAAACCCCGGAAAAAACCTTAACCAGGTAACTCACCCTAACCGAGATTCAAACTTGGGGCCTCTTGGTGAGAGCCAAATGGTCTAAACACTCAGTAATGGCGCAGCCTTCTGGCTGTTAACCAGCACAGTGTACAATTGCATGGCTATTTGCAGTGACTCTATAATAGAGGAACTAATAATAATCATCCGTTTTTCAGCAACTCATAATAGAGCACAACAAGATATTTTCTTTGTGATCCAAAACTGAACTGACAATTGACCATATGGGAATCACCGTAATTTATGACAAGAGGAAAAAAACTGCAACAAAATAGTCAAAATGCAGCGTGATGTTTGAACTATTTTTGATTTGTTGCAAGGAGATTGTGTACCATCCTCACAATTATACACCATGAGCTTTAAGTTAGGATGAACTGACAGTTGCCACGCAATTATGCCAATTTGCATGACATAGCAGTGCTTGTTATGCAACAGATTATAGTTCTGTAACATCCACCAATTCACCGGATCTCACACTGATTTCTATTTTTGCTTTTTCCCCCGCTTGAAGAGAAAGCTGCATGGGCTTGGACTGCATTTGATGGAGGACATCATGACTGCTATAAGAAAAGCTGCAGAGAAATATTTTGGTAATATCTTTTAGCAATCCATGTAGTAGCAGCTAAAGCAATGATAAAAAACATATAGTGTCCAAGCGGGACCATAATGGGAGACGATGTGAATCTGTATAGGTGAATGCCAGCGTGTGCAGCAACTAGTAAGGTATCTGGACTCCGCTTTTTGCCAACAGTACAGATGCCATGAGCTTAGAAACTCTACTACTACACAATTTACTGCTTATGTAGACTGTGCTTTCAATATTAATATTTTTTTAATAATAAGTAAAGTTTTATAAAGAACAGAAGTTTCAGCCCAATAAGAGGTATTTGAGATATAACATAGTAGCCACTAATATTATTTATAAAGCATTTGTTTGAACCACTATCTATGCAACTATTTAATAAAATGAGCTAAATTTTTAAGGCATATTCAACTATAACTTTTCAGTTGATTGATGAAAAATAAAATACTTTGTTTATTAGAAGGAATGTTATGATTTTTTGAGTAAAGCTATTAGAATTTTATCAAAAACTGAAGGCTTTTTAATTTGAAAAAAAAATTATTCATCTATGTATATAAAAATATTTTCATTAAAATAGAGCCATTTAGGATGTAAATGTGTGATAAAATTTCAGACCACAGTGTCAATTAGTATTTGAGATAAAAGGTATAGAAAATTTTACTTTTTCAGAAATTACTTTCACACATAAAATTTTAAAAACTCTCCACTTATGAGTAGAATATCATAATCCTCCAGCTTCATAGTCCTTTGTGTTGTCTACTTGTATATGGTTCCTTTTTCTTCCTTTAGTGACCTAGCTTCCTGAGGCATATGTTTTGCTACCTCTTCTACCTTACTTACTTTTGTCGCATCGAGATCTTTTACAGTATTTCTGGTACTATACCAATAGTCATTCCTATTTCACTCAGTACACTTATTCTACCAGCGTTCCCTTCCTTGAATGTGATAACTGCATCATTTGCTCCAAGATGCAGAGTTTCTGGATTGACAAAAAGAGTTTTTGGTACTTGATACCAAACTACACTATTGTCACCCGAACGTCGGAACTCCCTATAGAACTGGCCGGCATTAGGGTCAGACGTGAAGCATTCTGGCCAGGCTTATCTATTTGTCTCCTGTCACTAAATGAAGGGATGATTAGGAGAGGGATCGTGGGTCACTGTGCTGTCTCTTTCCCCTTCCACTGTGTTCTCGAACATACAGGATATTTCATCTAATCCGGAACCTTCTAGATTGGCCAGTTTGTCCTATATAAGCAACGCGTCGGGCTGGAGGAAAGTTCAGTTCTTGGCGAGCAGCTGTGAGGAGCGCCCAGTGAGGGGACGGACTGCGTACGTGCATCGGAGGAGTGTACGTAATTGCCAGTGCAAGTGGAACTGTAACGGATGAACTGGTGAATTGTAATTGTGTGTGCTACGTAATTTTATGTAAACGGCAAGTGTTCCAATTGTAATTCGGTGGAAATAAAGAACATTTTTGAGTGGTGCAATTGGACTTTTAATTTCACGAACCCACTAAGTCACACTGGTGTCAGAAGTGGGATGACAACCTCACCGAACATTACAAACATGGACGCGGCATTGGAAAAGATTTTGGAGAAGATGTTGGAAATGAAGGCCGAACTGACCTCGGAAATGAAGACGGCAAATGACATCACCGAGAAAATGGAAAAAAAGTTGGAGACGGCAAATAACAACTTAGCCGCGAAGAAGAACGAGTTAACAACAAAAGCAGAAGCGGCAAATAACAATCTGGCAACAGAGTTGAAGCAAATGAAGACGGCCAATGACAACATCACCGAGCAGATGGAAGAAATGAAGGCCGAATTAACAGCGAAGACGGAAACGGCAAACAACAACTTGGCCACGACAATGACCGCAAAGATGGCCGAACTGACCACGGAAATGAAGGTGGCGAACGAGGTACTCGCCGCCAAATTTGAAGAACTGTTGGCCGGCGTGAGGGATGACGTGACGCAGCTGGGCAAGCGGATGGGCCAAGTGGACGAGCGCGTCGAGGACCTGGCGAGCCGCGTTAACGAGCTGGAAGGAAAGGCCAACAGCAGCGTCAAGTCCCTGAACGCCATGGTGGAGGACGTCGTCGGCAGGAGGTTGAAGCATTTGAAGGCCGACGCACCGGGACGCGACATAACATCGGCGCGTGTCAAACCTCCGAAATATGACGGCGCGTCAACATTTGAGTACTTCCGCCGCCAGTTCGACACAGTGGCCAAGCTCAACAAATGGTCACAGAGGAGGAGGCCACACAGTTAATAGCCAGCCTCCCGTAGACGGACCGCGGAAGTCTTGAACGCGGTACAGACAACGGCGGCGCCCAAGGACATCTGGGAGGCCCTGGAGAATCGTTTTGGAAACCACCGCTTAGCCGAAGCGTACCGCAGCCAGCTAAAGGCAAGCTCACAGCAGCCAGGGGAGACGCTGCAGGAGTTCGCCCTGGCAGTTGAACAACTGGCTAGCAAGGCCCTATTCGACCTCCCACCAGAGTTCGTATCCCGCGAATGTGCCTACTCATTCGTTGACGGGGTACGAGACATGGAGATTCGTCAGCGCCTAATGCTCGGCGATTATAAAACCATCCACGAGGCGCTAACGGCAGCATTAAGAATGGAGGCGGCCAAGGTAACAGCTATCCCGACGTCGAGAACGAGGAGTGTCCGCTACACCGGTGACACGAGACCAGCGGAGGGACGCCGACGAAGATCTAGTGGCCTGTGTTGGGGATTTGGACAGCCGGGACACCTACAGAGAGATTGCCGACACCAGGAAGGGCAGTCGGAAGAACGAGTAAGGCCCGGCGTGGCGACGAGCACGTCGGCGCCGTCCACACCATCTCCTCGAGTGACACTGCGTACCGTCAGCCGGCGGATGGATGACAGCCTCATCGCGGATGGCTGATAAGAGGAAAGCCGTGCCGCGTGCAGGTGGGCACCGGGGCGGCCGTGACCATCATCAGAAATGACGTGGCGAAGGGTTTGCCGACGAGGAAGCCGAGCCGACCACAACAGTTTGTGATGGCATCGGGCGACACCTTGCCTGTGGAGAATGAGGCCCTGCTAAAGTTGACCTTGGGAAGGAGTACCGTACGTCTGTGGGTGTTCGTCGCGAAAGTGGCTGAGGAGATACTGGGATTGGATACCTTCAAGAGCCACAAGGCGACGATCGACGTCGGCAAGAAAGCCCTGCGGCTCAACGGAGAAGAGGTTATACTCCGTCAACCTGAAGAGCACCTTGGAATCTGCAGGGTCATCTTGAACGAAGACATGGTGGTCCCCGCAAGGAGCGAGGTGGTGGTGATGGCGCGACCGCAAGGCCAGAGAACCAGGAACATGATGCTGGACCAGAAAACGCCTGTACACGAATTATGTGTAGCCAAGGCATTGCTGCCGTGCGGAGAGTAGGTGCCAGTGAGACTGCTAAATCCAACGGACACCGATCACGACCTCCAGGCCGGGACGGAGTTGGGAACGTGTGAGCCCGTGGTAAGCGTGACAGCAATCGACAAGACACAGGAGCCGGTGCCGACGCAACACCTGGGGCCCCGGCTAGAAGGCTTACTGGAGAGGGCGGCCGACCACCTGACCGCAGAACAGCTGGAGAAAGCTCGAAAACTGCTGAGACGATACCAGCGCGTCTTCAGCCAAGGTGATAGTGACTACGGCCGCACGGACATTGTGCTTCACCGCATCGACACCGGAGACGCCCGGCCTATTCGGCAACCACCTAGATGCGTTCCGCTGGCGAAGCAAAGGGCGGTTCGAGACATGCTGGGGGACACGAGATCCAGGGGAGTGATTGAAGAGTCTGACAGCCCTTGGTGTTCCCCTGTAGTCTTGGTGACAAAGAAGAACGGCGAGCTACGCTTCTGCATGGACTACAGGAAGCTGAAAGCTGTCACCCCGAAGGATTGTTTCCCCTTATCCCGTATTGACGACACCCTGGACACGCTAGCTGGTGCACAGTGGTTCTCGACCCTGCACCTGAAGTCGGGCTACTGGCAGGTAGCTCTAGACCCGAGAGACAAGGAGTAGACCGCTATTCTCGACAGGCCAAGGGCTCTGGCAGTTCACAGGTTTGCGCTTTGGCCTCTGCAACGCACCAGCTGCCTTCCAACGCCTCATGGAGTCAGTGATGAGAGGACTGACTTACGACGCCTGCCTGCTTTACCTGGACATCATCGTCGTCGGTAAGACTTTTGAAGAACATCTCGAGAATCTGAGTAAGGTGCTACAGAGATGATAGGCGACCAAATTGAAGATGAACGCGAAGAAGTTCCAGCTCTTCCGCAAGGAAGTGAACTACTTGGATCGCATAGTCTCAGCAACCGGAGTGGCCACAGACCCGAGGAAGACGCAGGCGGTGAGAGATTGGCCTCGCCCAAAGGATAAGAAAGGGGCTGTAAGCTATTACCGACGCTTCATAAAGGGGTTCTCTAACATCGCCAAACCCCTCACCCGCCTTACAGAGGAACACCGGCTTTATGTGTGGACGGAGGATGCCAAAGACGCTTTCCAGCACCTGAAGAAGACCCTGTGCAGTGCTCCAATTTTGGGATTTCCACAACCGGGTGGCGCCTTCATTATGGACACCGACGCCAGCGACCATTGCATTGGAGGTGTCCTATCGCAGATCCAGGACGGCCATGAGCGGGTAATAGCCTACTACAGTAAGACCCTATCCAAGGCAGAGAAGAACTACTGCGTCACCCGACGAGAGTTACTGGCGGTAGTAAAGACCCTGTCCAGAAGAGTGCGGCCAGTGCACAAGAATGGAAGAGAAGGAGCGTGCCGCAGCAGTCCGAGTAGTCACGGCAGTTGTCTGCGGATGGCTGGGATAGCGCAGGCCTGAGGAGGGAGCAGTTGGCGGACGCAGACTTGGGGCCACTCTTGAGGGAAGTGGAGGCAGGGACAGGACTAACCTGGGAGGACATCGCACCGAGGAGCGCCCCCTACAAGTCGTACTGGGCCCAATGGTATTCGTTGAAGACCAGAGAGGGCGTACTGTTCCGGGTATGGAAGTCGCCCGTTGGGAACACGCAGAGAGAACAGTTGGTACTTCCCCGGCGTAAGGTCCCGGAAGTCTTGGAGGAAGTGCACGCCAGTACTTCAGGAGGTAACCTGGGAGCGAACCGAACGATTGACAAACTACGGCAGCGCTACTACTAGCTGAGGCTCCGAGCAGACGCTGAGAGATGGTGCCGTCAGTTTCACGTGTGCGCGGCGAGTCGCGGCCCCCAGATTAGGAGCCGGGGTCGCATACAGCAGTACAACGTATGAGCCCCATTCGAACGGATCGCCGTTGACATTGCTGGACCGTTCCCAGTTTCCGACCGAGGCAACAAGTACCTAATGGTGGTCGTGGACTACTTCACCAAGTGGCCAGAGGTGTATACCATCCCAAACCAAGAGGCAAAGACAATCACAGACTGCCTCGTGGAGCAAGTGTTCTGCAGATTTGGGGTGCCGTTAGAGCTCCACAGCGACCAGGGCACCAATTTTGAGTCCAACCTGATGACGGAGGCACTAAAAAGCTTGTGGTGAACAAGACCCGCACGACGACTCTACATCCCCAGTCGGATGGCATAGTCGAAAGATACATCAAGACCTTAGAGGAACTCCTGAGGAAGGTCGTGGCCAGCCATCAGCGAGACTGGAACGTCAAGGTACCACTGTTCTTGCTGGCCTACCGCTCCTCAACACACGACACCACGGGGATGACGCCAGCCAGCTTAATGTTCGGCTGAGAGTTACGCCTCCCTTGTGACCTGGCTCTTGGAAGCCCTCCGGAAGCGAAACAGCCAGCGACCGAGTATGTGGAAAAGCTGGCACATGCACGAGATGGCTCGCCAGAACATTCAGAAGGCGAGTGACCGCATGAAGACCCGGTATGATAGGCAAGCCAACAGCCAAGGGTTCCAGCAAGTTGACCTAGACTGGCTGTACTGCCCTACCCAGACCAAGGGACGCTGCCCGAAGCTCCAGCAGCCATGGCACGGACCGTACCGGGTGGTGAAGAGGATTAACGACGTGGTCTACCGCATCCAGAAGGTTCCCCGAGAGAAGATGTTGGTGGTACACAGTGTCACCCGAACGTCGGAACTCCCTATAGAACTGGCCGGCTTTAGGGTCAGACGTGAAGAATTCTGTCCACGCCTATCCATTTGTCTCCTGCCTCTAACTGAAGGGTTCATTAGGAGAGGGATCGCGGGCCACTGTGCCTTCTCTTTCCCCTTACCCTGAGTTCTCGAACATACAGTATATTTCATCTAATCCGGAACCCTCTAGATTGGCCAGTTGGTCCTAAATAAGCAACGCGTCGGGCTAGAGGAAAGTTCAGTTCTTGGGGAGCAGCTGTGAGGAGCGCCCAGTGAGCGGATGGACTGCGTACATGCATCGGAGGAGTGTATGTAATTGCCAGTGCAAGTGGAACTGTAACGGACGAACTGGTTAATTGTAATTGTGTGCGCTACGTAATTTTATGTAATCGGCAATTGTTCCAACTGTAATTCGGTGGAAATAAAGCACATTTTTGAGTTGTGCAGTTGGACTTTTAATTTCACGAGCCCACAAAGTCACACTATTAAAAGATTTATTCGCATTTTGAGTTTTCCTTGTCAAACATTTTTCAGCAATTCTGGATTAGCCAGATCTACATAAATAGGTTTCAGTGCCAAAATTACTGCCTTAGGTATTGGATTCTTGTGATTATATTCATGCAGTTTACTACCAGCTGCTGCTTTTTTATATTTGCATCAATCCACAGAGCAGAATTTGTGCAGTGGTTTGTTATTAGTACAAGCTTTGTGAAAGTAGGCAGCCCACACTGCTCTAGTCATGCTCTCAAGGTTATTTGAATTTTCCCTGACAGTCTTCCCATAATATTCAGATAGTTGATTCAAGGGTGAATCTGTCAGACGTCCTCCGATTGCTTTCCCATCAATTCATTTTGTTTTCCCCAAGTAACTAAGTTTTCTCAATCTTGTACCCATTCTTTTTGTACTTGGTAGAAACATTCCCGTTTGAATGGCAGTACATCTCCATAAGGTTTAGCTGCAATCACTAATTTGAAAGAACTGGAATCATAATCCTCATGAAAATAAAGGAAAATTCTCTTCTCTTACACTAATATTTACAAAGTTTTTGATGTTTTACCAAACAAGTATACCAAAAGTTTCTAAAATACTACTATGCCAGAATATATTCAACAATGTTTTTAAACTGTTTACAGCTACCGCACCTCTATGAAAGTTACACCAAAATGAGCAGGAGATTTTAGATACTTGTATGCAATTGAAACCTTGCAATGGTAAAAAGTCACAAAAATCTGACATTGACAACCTTTAAAAATAAGTTAACATCCTCCAGTATAAGTCACATTGAATGATGGATGAAATGGGTGAAATGATGCTCAAATGAACCTAGGTTCCATAAAGCTTAGAGTTACCCAACATTCATTTTTCAGGATAAGGTAAAACCCTGGAAAATAACTCAGCCTGTCTGAGATTAAAACTCGGGACCTCTTGACTGTTAGGTGGACATGCTACCTCCATTCTACAGAAGCAGGCCCTTACAAGCAGTGAATTAACTACAAATGACATCCAACTCTCCAGAGCATGCTACAAGCTTTACAGGAAGCTTGTGGTAGAGGGATGTTATATATTATGGCTGGTTGAAAGGAAACATTTCACATGTGAAAGGAAAATTTTCTTAAAAATTCTAATGTAAGTAATCACACGTACTCTGCATAATGCAGACTCACATTCACTTTCATGAAAATGTGATTTACAAGTAATTTTTTCTAGAAATTATTTTAAACTAAGGAATAATTGCTCAACTTGTACAATCTGGAAAAACAATAGCGGAATCAATTTATGTGTCACAATATCAAGCTTTTATGCAGGCAAAGCAGGAAGAACTGGAAACTTTTTAGCATTCAGCATTGGATGACCAATTCTGTTTGAGTGAATGTAATCATACAGTATGAAAAGAACTAAAGCTATAAAAAAATTGACACCAATTATATATTTTTATAAGCTGCTCAATTTTGCAGAAATAATTATGGCTGTCTAGGTATTCAATCTCATTGAAAAAGAAGATAACTTTACAGATATTCACTTCAAAGAGGTTACACTTTTTATTCAATTGATCAAATAAAATATATTTTATTCAAATTTGCTATAACCATTTTTGGGAAAATGAAAAATGAAAAACGTTTTCCTTGCAAATAATGGTTTGGGGAGGAGAAAGCTTTGTTAAAATAGTTATACCGCATCATCTGAGGATTATGTTCTTTTTCACATATAAACACACCCACAAACTCACATTCACTCACTCTCACACACACACACACACACACACACACACACACACACACACACACACACACACACACACACACACACACACACACACACACCCACACACACACACAGATGACTCTTTACTAAAAGTGCTTTTTACAGTAGCTAAAGCAAGCAAAACTGGCTAGGAAGAAGAGGTAAAAATGCATGTGAACACTGCAATAGCATACTGAAGAATACTGTTCTTATATTAATGAAATTTTTAAAGAGGTTGATGGCTCCTTCTGCTCCTTCACATGCTTAAAGTATTAGATTTAGAAAAATCATCATCTGTAGAGCACTTCAGATAACAATCCATATAAAATCACTATTGTGACTTTGTGGGTTCGTGAAATGAAAAGTCTAATTACACAAACTCAACAATGTTCTTTATTTCTACCAACTTACAGTTTAACACTTGCCAATTACACAGAATTACGTGCTGCACACAATTACGATTCACCAGTTCGTCCGTTACAATTTCACTTGCACTCGTAATTACGTACAATCTTCCGATGCTCTCACACAGTCTTCTCGTCGTACACTAGCACTGCATTCTTACACCAAGAACTGACTGACTCACCAACTCGACGTGCTGCTTATATAGGGCCAGCGGGTCGATCGGAAGGTTCCAGATTAGAGGAAATATCCCGTAATTTCGAGAACACAGGTGGAACAGAAACAGACGGCGCCGTGATGTTTTTTGTCCCAGCCATCCCTTCTTAACGCTATAAGACAAACGAGGGGGCGGGGCGAACACCGACCCGTCTGCTGCTCGCCCAGTCTATAGGGTGTTCCGACGCTCGGGTGACACTGCTCCCTCCTCAAAGCTGGTCGTCCCGAACAGCACCATCGTAGCGTGCCAGGCGGTCCAGGTGTACCACCAGCATCTGCTCGGAGTCTCAGCCAGAAGTAGCGCTGCCGTAGTTTGTGAATCATCCGGTTCGCTCCCAGGTGTCCTCCTGAAGTACCGGCGTGTACTTCCTCCAAGACTTCCGGGACCTTACTCCGGGGAAGTACCAACTGTTCTCTCTGCACCTTCCCATCGGGTGACTCCCATACCCGGAACAGCACGCCCTCTCTGGTCTTCAGCGAGTCCCATTGGGCCCAGTACGACTTGTAGGTGGCGCCCCTTGGTGCGATGTCCTCCCAGGTTGGTCTTGTCCCTGCCTCCACTTCCCTCAAGAGTGGCCCCAAGTCTGCGTCCGCCAGCTGCTCCCTCCTCAGGCCTGCGCTATCCCAGCCGTCCGCAGGCACTGCCACAACTACTCGGAATACTGCGACACGCTCCTTCTCTTCCACTCTTGTGCACTGGCTGCACTCTACTGGACAGGGTCTTCGGCACATGGCGTCTGCGTTCCCGTGGCTCTTCCCTCTACGATGTTCCGAGGTGAAGTCGTACTCCTGCAGCCTCTGGACCCAACGCGCCGTCTGGCCTTCCAGGTTCTTAAAGCTCAATAGCCAGGTTAGGGCGGAATGGTCAGCCCTCAGGTGGAATGGCTGACCGTACAGGTACTTATGGAAGTGCTCCAAGGTCTTTACCACCGCCAGTAACTTCCGTCGGGTGACGCAGTAGTTCTTCTCTGCCTTGGATAGCGTCTTGCTGTAGTAGGCTATCACCCGCTCATGGCCGTCCTGGATCTGCGATAGGACACCTCCAATGCAATGGTCGCTGGCGTCGGTGTCCACAATGAAGGCGCCACCCGGTTGTGGGAAACCCAAAATTGGAGCACTGCACAGGGTCTCCTTTAGGTGCTGGAAAGCGTTTTCGGCGTCCTCTGTCCACACATAAGGCCGGTGTTCCTCCGTCAGGCGGGTGAGAGGTTTTGCGATGTTGTCGGCCTTTTCCTCTAAATCATTAAGGCGGTCGTCTACTTGACCCATCCGCTTGCCCAGATTCGTGACGTCATTCCTCACGCCGGCCAACCGTTCCTCAAACTTGGCGGCGAGGACCTCCTTCGCCTCCTTCATTTCCGTGGCCAGACTGTCGTTCGCTGCCCTCATTTCTGTGGTCAATTCGCTCTTTATTTCTTCCATCTTCTCGGCGATGTTGTCGTTGGCCGTCTTCATTTGTTTCAACTCTGCGGTGATGTTGTCGTTTGCCGCTGCTATTTTTGCAGCGAGGTTTTCATTTGCCGTCTTCATTTCTTTCAGTTCCGCTAAAATCTTTTCAAATGCTGCCTCCATTGTGTTATATCCCACTTCTGACACCAATTGTGACTTTGTGGGTTCGTGAAATGAAAAGTCTAATTACACAAACTTAACAATGTTCTTTATTTCTACCGACTTACAGTTTAACACTTGCCAATTACACAGAATTACGTGCTGCACACAATTACGATTCACCAGTTCGTCCGTTACAATTTCACTTGCACTCGTAATTACGTACAATCTTCCGATGCTCTCACACAGTCTTCTCGTCGTACACTAGCACTGCATTCTTACACCAAGAACTGACTGACTCACCAACTCGACGTGCTGCTTATATAGGGCCAGCGGGTCGATCGGAAGGTTCCAGATTAGAGGAAATATCCCGTAATTTCGAGAACACAGGTGGAACAGAAACAGACGGCGCCGTGATGTTTTTTGTCCCAGCCATCCCTTCTTAACGCTATAAGACAAACGAGGGGGCGGGGCGAACACCGACCCGTCTGCTGCTCGCCCAGTCTATAGGGTGTTCCGACGCTCGGGTGACACTATGTATACAGTATAAGTAAAATTTATAATTGATAATGCACAACAAATAGTGCTGTTTCATGATATATCAGTTTAAATTATTTAGGCAGTGTTTTTAAAATAACAATTGACATTGAAGAAATTTGTGTTGCCCAAGCAATAATTACATTTTAAGAAAAAATTATATTTACATATTTACATTTATCTTAAATAAACCAGTATTTACAAAAAAGGGATGGAAGAAACTACTGAGTTTAATGCTGGCTGCAACTGACACCTAAATAATAATCAGGACCGCTGTTTCAAGGACCTTTAACATTTAAATCAGAAAACATATTAAATTTTTTATCAATTGATTCAGTTAGTAAAGCAAACCAATAGGAAAGTAAAATTAAACCAACAAAAGCTTTGAAATGCGCCCTTCTCTCTACAATGCAAAGTGCATGAGCTTGAAAATAGCTATTTTGCCATTTACTATGCTTCCTTTCCTTTCAAAATCATATAAATGCATATTGCTATCTCTAAAGTTCATAAGATTTTGTTCTTTGTGCTACATCATAAGCTCAGCCATTTGTAGTTTCTGATTCACTCATCACAGTTTTAGCCTACTATTGAGAGCATCTGAAGAAATCATGCCATCATCTCAAATGGTTGAGGTCTTTCTGAGATTTATAAGACTGTAAAATTCTTAGTTCCACCTAAACTGCATAACATATGTCTCAGGTGATGCTATGGAAATCTTTAATGTTCTACTTATGAAGCTCCGAGAGCTCTCGTTTATATGTGCATCACTTTGGGAAAATCAAACTAGATAAGATTATACTGAGACAGACATCTCTTACATCTGAGAAATAAGCTTGATCAGTCAAATTCTTTTTTTTATTAAGTAGTGATAGTATATTACAGGTGATAAGTCCAATGAAGTAATAAAATCTGCAGAGTATTTCATATACCTTACAGACAAATTAATCAGTTTTTTAAACAATGTCATAAAAACTCTCTGTTGAAAAGCCCCCTATTCTATAAGTGAAAATGCAAACAAGAAAGAATTAGAAGGATAATATAAGCCTTTTACTTACATGTTGCAAAGCAGCAGGGGATATGAATCCCGGAGCTGCCTGCGGCTCCTTGCACACGGGAAATTATGTATTGCTTTAATGCAGGTTGAATTTAAATTGATACTGCCATCTAAAAACTGTTTTTCTGTTGTTTTTCCTCTGTCAAATTCCTATGCAAAAAAAAGAAACTCTATTAAGCAGAAAGAATATATCAGAAGACTTTCTTTCTGTGAAATTCATTAAAATTTCTGAAAAATTAAATAATTAAATTTTACAAAATAATATTATATAAATAGTAAACTTTAGAAAAATATCTCTTTTTTCCAATTGGCATATTTAAATTATCAAATAACTGATGCTATAAACAAACACATGCTTATTAATGTGCATACCCATCTTTAAATCTTATTTTCTCACAAACAATTTTTGAGCATTTTTCCATATTCAGAATGATGCAAACTTTTATTAATTTGCTTCAAAATTGTTTCACTGCCTCTCAAAAGTACATTAAACAATAATTTGAAATATCAGTATTTTCTTCTACGTATATATGTGAGCTAATATTCTTGAGTATAAATCAGAATATCAGTATCATAATAGGGAATGTTCATTTTGCATACTTTGTTAATTCTTGGCTGCAAATACTGATGAATTGATTAAAAGTAAAGTAAACAAGAAAGGCATTTAAGAAATCTTTGTTTTTAGTTTTTCTCCCCATCAGAAGTGATAGTAAAACTAACTGAAGCCATTGCTACTATTTCAAAGCAACATTAGCAAGGTTAATGAATCTGTCAGTGCTCTGCAAGCAATAGAGAAGGTAAATACATCTACCTCCTTCCACACCACTGGTCTAGTTCTAGTAGGAAATTAATGGTCAAGAGAAATAGTCCAATTTTATGCCAGTTAGGACCCCTCATGGGTTGTCGTTGGCAGAATATGGGAATGATCCAACACTACCATTCCAAAAACAAGGTACCTATGCTATATTGAGAAGTGAGATTAAGGCATTAATCACTACTTTGCAGGAGTTAGCAGAAAATCTTATTTTGTTATAGTACATTCATCTCTCATGTTCTATTGTTCATACTTAAAATTAATCATTGCTTTCTAATGATGTTGCCTGCTTTTCCAACAGTCCATCAGATGACGATTAAAAGAGAAAGGAAAGCTAGCAAAGCTAAGAAAGTCTGCTAGGAAAGGTGAAGATTGAGTGATTGTGTGCACAGAGTGCACTCATTTTATTTAAGTAACAGTGATAAAGTATGTTCCTTACTAAATAGCCCATTTTCTACATTAGAGTTAAAAGACAAGAAGAACATGAAATATATGGAAAGACCTACATATCTTTGATCTGCACATAAACAAAACAAAAAATTGATATGTTGCACTCACATGACTTTCTCTACTCTTCTCAAACCATTCATACAAATATTTATTTTCTCTATTTACTTCTTGTTAATCAAAATAAGCATTTGCAGAAATTAACTTATTCCTAATTTTCCCGTAGGTGCAAGGACAATATTGGAATACAGCAGGCTTTAAATGTCAATCAAATATTTTTAAACTGGTCACTATGTGAAGACTTTGAAATTCCATTGTCTTTGTATGTCACACACATGCATATGGTCCATTTTCTAGATATTTTTTTATGATCCAGTGGACATCAAAACATGATTTTCATTGAAATTTCAATATCAAATTTTTTGGTAGAATATAATATGCCCACTACTTAATATATGAAGAATAGGAAGTAAAATACTGTGTTGCCCTCACATGGCCTTCACTACTCTTGTTCAAAAAATTCTTACAAATGCTTATTTCTCAAATATATCATGTTAACTGAGATAAACACTTCCAGAAATAACCTTAATGCTAATTTTCTTGCAGATGCGTGGGGGAAAAAGGAATATGATAGGCTTTAAGTGATAGTCAAATCTTTTAACAGCTGGTCACTATGTGATCACTTTGACTCCATTATCTCTGCATGTTTGGGAGATATAAAAACAATGACTTCCCATCGAGAAATTTAAACAAATACCAGAATATTTAACATACAGTGGTGGAAATCAGCATAAAGGCATGGATATATGTAGGAAAATTAACGCACACACACACATATATATATATATATATATACATATTTAGAATACTTTATGCACAGTGTATATACAATAGTATGAGATCCAATATATGCACAAATGCATTTAAATGATACCACATTTGATATCAGTAGTACAGTATATAACAAAACATCAACAATTCAGGTGGTAGAGGGTGGTAGTTGGTTTATGGCAGTCAGCTCTGTGTGGTGTTAGTGTATGCATACTTGTTATTACTGTAGACAGGAAACAGACATTGATGAGTCGCTAATCAGCTGATGATGAAACTGCAACAGTCTCAAAAAATTCCTGATTTTTCAAAAAGACGTGAGTGAAGTTACAATTTTCAAAAGGTATGACTAAATTTTAGTCTTTATACATTAATGGTAGTGCTTATTGTGCACATAAACGACCATTATGACAATGCTGTGTGGAAAACAGTTATCATGAGATGAAAAAGCAGAGATCGGTGCATACAAGGAAATGTGACCCTCTAATTGTCAAATTGCCAAGAAGTTGGACTATTCAAGTTCAGTGATCGATAATTTCATTAGATTGGGCACACAATATGGACAGAGCCAAAAATATGGGCAAAGTAGAAAATTATTGGAGGCATTAAAACGGTTACTTTTGCACAAACAAGGGTCACAAACTGTTATTCTTTTCAACTTGTTGCTGATTTACAGTTGCCAGCGACTGCCAGGCATGTACGACAAATTTTGTCAAATGACAAACATCTTACATTCAGGAAATGACTGCAGACACCAGATCTAACTCTCAAACATAAACAGTCTGGTTTCGAGTTTGCTAAAAAAGATATGTCATGAACTTAAGAATGGGTTAAAGTTATCTTCAGTGATGTGAAGAAGTTTAATTTAGATGGACCAGATGGATTTCAGTATTATTTGCATGATCCAAGGACAGCTCAGTAGGTATGAATCAGCAGAAAGTTTGGTGGCAGAAGTGTTATTCTTTGGGCAGCTTTCTGCACTCAAGATACATCACACAGTGCTTTCCTGAACACTAGGAGGAACTCTAATATGTACACTGTAGCTGCTAGAGACAGAATTGATTAGAATGTACAAGGATCTAGGGAACGAAAGTCTAATTCTTCAACAAGACTGTGCATCTGTGCATGGTTCTGCTACAACCAAAAAGCGGTTTGAAGAGAACAATATTGATATTTTGCCCATGCCTGCACCCAGCCCAGACTTTAACCCCATTAGAAACCTTTGGGTTATATCTGCAAAGCATGTTAATTGCAATGAAAGACAATTTGAGACCATGTGTGAGCTGAAAAGAGTAATTTAAGAAGAGTGGCTGCCAATATCTAAGAACTTCAAAGCCTAACAAAACCAATGCCTAAGATACTGTTTGAGGTAATTAGGGAGAAAGCAGGTTCAACAAAGTACTAACAATGCAATAACACAACAGGACAGTGAGTGCCTTTATGTATATAAATTTCCATCCAAGAAATGAAAATGCCCTAGTTTGTTAAGTGTGCCACTAAACAAAACTAATTGTGTCATGAGTTTTGTATGTCTTATACCTACTACTTTCATAATAAATTAGATACAAGTATGCTTTAGACATTGCACCTATCTGAAAAAAAATCCATTGCCGTCTAACAGGTTTGAACCTACACTGATGAGAACCAGACACTTCTCCTACTTATTATATGTAGAAAGAAAGTAAAAATTACAAATGTTAATTTAGTTGGAATTATATGGGATATCATTATCCTAGTATTTTTGCATCCTCTATTAAAGGTGGTTAAATAACTAAAATAAGATGTTCTAAATACATTATTACTGATGCATGAGGTATATGTGGTCACTTTGAAAGCCTATAAAACACCCTTCACCGTTTTTCGGTGATCTTATTTTATAGGAAATTATATGGCAAGGACAAAGAAATAGGACCATCTTGCCATTACTAAGTATAGGGAATGTGCTGCCATTTTAAACATTGAAAATTAATATAATTTTGGGTCAAACTAATACGCAATGCTCCACTTATTGCTAGTATTTACCTAGTATGCGTTTCGTTAGGATCGTCTAAATATCATCAATGGTTGTCGACTAATGGATGTTGGTTTGGTGAACTCCTTGGAGGTGATAGGTGCATCTCTGTCAGTATCTTGATGAACTTGAAGTTTGGGTTTTCTTCAAGGGTAGTGTCGAAATTAAACAATTTTCTTTCATATTTCTTTATGAAAATTTTTTCCCACGTGCTTAATGCAGCTGGACCTTGGGCACTTTTTAATAAGTGGATTTCTCACTCTATATCATGATTCTCCTTCCAAAAATGGTACACTACCGCCAATTTATCTATTTCTTTGTTCCTGATGTTCCTAAAATGCTCTTTAAACCTAATGTTCAAGTTCCTTTTTGTTTTTCTAATGTAAAAGTTGTCCCAGCCTTTGCAGTTTATCTGGTACACACCTGATTTTTTGTCTGTGGGTATCTCCTTTGTATTATGTGATTTCAAAAGGTGTTGTACAGTAAATTTGTTCTGTGGGGCCAAAGTAATATTGTGCTCTTTGAGGACTTTTTGGAAAAGGTGTGTAGCTCTGGGATGATATGCAAATTCTCTGTATGAAGTTTCATTTTCATTGGGGAAAGGGTAGTTACTTGTGTGCATCTTTGTTGTCTTTTGAATTTATAGATTTTCTTTTTGACAAACTCAGCACTGAATCAATTGTATTCTGCAATGTGAATGATATTATTGTACTCTTTGATATATTCCATTTTGTTTAAAGGTGCATTAACCAGTCTGTAAGTTAAACTGTTGATAAGAGCATGTTTGTGTTGTCTTGGGTTATATCCATCTGATTGTATGAAATCTTCTGTGTGTGTTTCCTTCCTATGTATGCCAAATTCAAGTTTATTATGTTTTCTGGTAAGTTTCAAATCTAAGAAAGAGATTTCATTGTTTGTCTCTCTCTATGGAAAGTTTTATTGCAGGATTTTGTAAATTAAGTAGTTTTAATGATTCATTCACTTGTTTCTCATTTACTATTGCCCAAATGTCATCCACCTACCTGTACCAATGTTTGAAAATTAGTGGGAATACCTTTGTGATATGGGTTTCCAAAATCCTCATGCAGAGGTCTGCCAAAAATGGGTACAATAGGTTGCCCATAGATAGTCCTGATTTTTGTTTGAAAAGTTCTTTATTGAATGTAAAAAAGGACTGTTCAATGCAAATACAAAAAGGAACTTGAACATTAGGCATAAAGAGCATTTGAGGAACATCAGGAACAAAGAAATGGATAAATCGGCAGTAGCGTACCATTTTTGGAAGGAGAATCATGATATAAGAAATAAGAAATCCACTTATTAAAAGGTGTCCAAGGTCCAGCTGCTTTGGCAACAGGGTACTAATAGTGTTTTCAAGTTTCACCTATCACTGGTAAGTATTAACCTGGCTCATTTTCTTATCACAGTCTTGTGTAAGCTTATCAAAATGCTCTTTTACCATCATTATGAAATACATTAAGTCCATGTCCAATTGCTCCTCGATAGCAATAACTATAGTTCTTATTAATTTTTCGCTTCACTGTGGTGTTCCAATACAGTTAAATCTCGAGCTATAGTTCTGTTGCTGGCTCATACTCATTAAAATGCAATACCACTTTTGCTTGACCTCCTGAAGCAGCTTCCACTTCATTAGCATTCTGCTGTTGTTCAGCAAGTTCAGGTTCATGTTCACGTTTAGGTTGAGGTTGAAGTTCAGAGTCAGGTTCATGTAGAGGTTGAGCTCGAACTTCAGGTTGAGTTTGATGTTTGGGTTGTAGTTGAGATTCAGGTTCATCTTGATGTTGAGGTTCAGGTTGAGGTTCCTCTGCAGCAATTTCAGGAGCCCTATCTCTATTGCCAACATTTTGATGCTGTTCAGCAATTTGAGGCCCAGGTTGTGGTTCCTTTGGAATGACATTTAAATCTGAAATGGCTCTAGGTAATTTAACTCTTCTATCAACATTATGGCACTGTTCAGGATGAGGTTGAGGTTTTGCTCCTCTGAAATGACATTCAAGTCTGCAAATGAGGGTTAAGGTGACCAATCCCTTTTGCGAATGTAAAGTTCAGTTATTGGTTTACAATATTCTTTTGTTTACATGACTTTCTATGATTTAAGGACTGAACGGTGGTCATGGTTGTAATGCTGTTGAAAATAAAGAGTTATATGCTACATTGAAGGGTGATCTTTTCCCCTATATATTTAGAACCTGTAGATACGAGGGTAGCGTAAAGAATACAACTCAAAATTGTGGCAAGACATTGTGTGTTCTGAGAAATATTTTGTCTGGGAAGAAGTCTGTTTTCTTCAATGGGACAGATAACTCTTTATTTTAAACAAAAATACAACCATGACAACCGTTCAGTTCTTAAATCATAGGAAGTCATGTAAACAAAATAATATTGTAAACCAATAACTTCACATCCTCCCACCTTGATTTGGTGGTAGACAAATAAAAAATAACATAACAAAAAATACATCAGATACAACTAAAATACAGGAAAATGAAGAATAACAACAAAAAATGCATATTGACAGTATCCTGAGTATTCACAAATTCAGTTTTTCAGGCACTTTGATTAACCTACCACTCCTGGTACTCCTTGATATTCCTTCCCTCAAAGAAGAACTAGGCCTAGGTGATTCAGTAGGTAACCTTATCAGCTACCTTCACTTCTTCTACCCACTCAGCAGAGACTTCTAAAGCGTAAACCTTTTGGATTGGTCTAAGTAAGGTAGATGTTGCAGTTTGCAATCATACCAGATGGGTAACATTATCCTTGCCAGGCAAAATATGAATAACCGGCCCCAATGGCCAATCTAGCCATTTAGCACTGTCACTTGCTATTCAGACTATGTTACCTAATTTTATTTCACCAAAATATTTGAGATTTAATTCAGACTACAACCAAGTTAAGGGTGAGCAGAAAATCACCTCCATAAGTAGCACCACACATCATCATGTTCTGTTACCAACATTAATTGTGAACATGAAGGGTACTAGGACTTGCATCTCTGCACGAGCATTAATTGATTCAGGCTCTCACAGATCCTACAATCAACAAGAAGTTGTTGAAAAATTGGGTTATAAGCCATTGAGGGGAGAAGCAATTAAACATGGTCTCTTTGGTGGTTTAAAGACCAATTTGAAGGAACATTTCTGTTTCAATGTAGAGCAAACCCTAGATGGTAAATTTAACTGTAATCAGGAAGAATTGAATCAGTCATATGTGGTGGTATTCCTTCTGTCAAGAAAGAATCTTGGTTAGAGTAACTTGGAAAAGGGAATATTTCTTTAACAGATATAGATGGAAGGAATGGACCTCTGGAGTTGCTGATTGGGGCAGAAGTAGCAGGAAAGCTAATAACAGGATGAGTGAAATTATTGGATTCAGGCTTAGTAGCTACTGAAACTAAATTAGGATGGACTCTTGATGGGAGAGGTTCCATGTCAGTCTTCAATTAGCTTGGCAGTAGAGGTTACTTCACTAATTAGTAATGATTTTAGTAACCTCTGGAGATTAGATGTCATTGGTATATCGGACTCAGCCACTCAGAAGACCAAAGATAGAGATCGGTGGGATAAGGATGATAGAGCAAAGGTTAGGGTGTTTCGGCAAGAGCGGTTGGTGTTCGGGCTGAAATGTAGCCCTTTCATCCTGGGAGCAGTTCTTCATTATCATGTCAGTCAAGCAATTCGTAGCTCACTATACAACAATGATATTATGCTGAAACTGAAACGAAGCCTCTATGTTGATAATGTGGTAACTAGTACTGAGTCTGTATCTCACTTAAAACAGTTCAACAGTGAGGCTGTTAAGGTAATGGGAGATGGTAAATTCAATTTAAGGGGATGGCAATCCAACCACAATAGCTTTACTAGGACTACAAAGGTTATGGTATAAAAATTATTTGTGGTTGGTTTATTGACACTCGTCACTTACTTTTTCATATATTTATGAGAGACTAGTTTCAAAGGCCCTGGCCTCCATTTTCAATCTCTTCCCAACTGGCATCTGTTGTTATCTGCTCTCTCTGGTGGTGGAACTATGAACCTTTTTGTCAAATTATCTGCTGGCGGGATTTCAAAGTTCATTACGCGATCCTTATTTTTCCAGATGAATATGTTCTCCCATGTTGTTAATCTATTTTGGTTTATCACTCCTTTTAATAATTTTGGATTTGGATCAATGTCATGGTTTTCATTCCAAAAATGAAATGCTACTGCTGACTTGTCTTCTTGTTTCAATCTGATGTTTCTAAAGTGTTCTTTGACTCTGGTTTTTAAATTTCTTTTTGTTTGACCTATGTAGCATTTTTCACAATTCTTGCAATTTATTTGGTATATTCCAGATTTGTTACCTGAAGGAATTTCATCTTTTGTTTTTGAATTTAGTAATTTTAAAATTGAGTATCTATTAGTAGGTGCCAAGATGATATTTTGTTCCTTGAATATCTTTTTAAATTTATTAAATGTTTTTGGATGATATGTGAATGAACTGAATATGCTGTTGCTTTCTTTTTCTTTAATAAATGTGGTTGCTTCCTTAATGGTTTTCTTTAGTTTAGATTTTCTAATTTTCTTCAACACCAAACTTTTGTTGTATCCGTTTTCTTCTGCTATGTGTATTATTGCTTTTTGTTCCTTGAAATATTCTTCTTTTTCCATGGGTATGTTGACTAGTCTGTGTGTAAGGCTGTTTATTATTGCATGTTTATGTGTAATTGGGTTGTGGCTATTATTTTTTATATAATTTTCTGAATGTGTTGGCTTCCTGTAAATTCCAAATTTTATTTTTGTATCATTCCTGATGATATTTAGATCCAAGAAAGGTAGTTGTCCATTGATTTCCTTTTCTATTGTGAATTTGATAGTCCTTTCTTGCAGATTGAGTAATTTTAATGCATCATCTAAATGTTTACTTGGTACAATTGCAAAGATGTCGTCAACATATCTATACCAAACCTTGAAGATCAATGGGAAGGACTTTTTAATTTGTGTTTCAAATGCACTCATAAATAAGTTAGCCAAAAAAGGTGAAAGTGGATTGCCCATTGATAATCCTGATTTCTGCTTGTAGTGTTTTCCATTAAAGCTAAAGAAGTTTTGTTCAATGCATATTTTTGTTAGAGAAATATATTCTCCTGCTTCTATTGCTTCCATATCAATTGTAGCTAGCCATTTTTTTAACACAGTCTGCAATTTTTCTGTTGGTATGCTTGGAAATAAAGATGTGACATCAAATGAAACCAGTCTGTCATTTTTGTCCAAATTTATATCTTTGATTTTTTCTACTAAATTTAAAGAGTTTCTTAAATTTGCACTTTCAAATTTTGGAAAACTATTAAATTTACTTAGTAACCATTTGGCCAAATTATATGTGGGGGTTCTTAAATTTGCACTTTCAAATTTTGGAAAACTATTAAATTTACTTAGTAACCATTTGGCCAAATTATATGTAATAGTTTTCCAAAATTTGAAAGTGCAAATTTAAGAAACTCTTTAGATTTAGTAGAAAAAATCAAAGATATAAATTTGGACAAAAATGACAGACTGGTTTCATTTGATGTCACATCTTTATTTCCAAGCATACCAACAGAAAAATTGCAGACTGTGTTAAAAAAATGGCTAGCTACAATTGATATGGAAGCAATAGAAGCAGGAGAATATATTTCTCTAACAAAAATATGCATTGAACAAAACTTCTTTAGCTTTAATGGAAAACACTACAAGCAGAAATCAGGATTATCAATGGGCAATCCACTTTCACCTTTTTTGGCTAACTTATTTATGAGTGCATTTGAAACACAAATTAAAAAGTCCTTCCCATTGATCTTCAAGGTTTGGTATAGATATGTTGACGACATCTTTGCAATTGTACCAAGTAAACATTTAGATGATGCATTAAAATTACTCAATCTGCAAGAAAGGACTATCAAATTCACAATAGAAAAGGAAATCAATGGACAACTACCTTTCTTGGATCTAAATATCATCAGGAATGATACAAAAATAAAATTTGGAATTTACAGGAAGCCAACACATTCAGAAAATTATATAAAAAATAATAGCCACAACCCAATTACACATAAACATGCAATAATAAACAGCCTTACACACAGACTAGTCAACATACCCATGGAAAAAGAAGAATATTTCAAGGAACAAAAAGCAATAATACACATAGCAGAAGAAAACGGATACAACAAAAGTTTGGTGTTGAAGAAAATTAGAAAATCTAAACTAAAGAAAACCATTAAGGAAGCAACCACATTTATTAAAGAAAAAGAAAGCAACAGCATATTCAGTTCATTCACATATCATCCAAAAACATTTAATAAATTTAAAAAGATATTCAAGGAACAAAATATCATCTTGGCACCTACTAATAGATACTCAATTTTAAAATTACTAAATTCAAAAACAAAAGATGAAATTCCTTCAGGTAACAAATCTGGAATATACCAAATAAATTGCAAGAATTGTGAAAAATGCTACATAGGTCAAACAAAAAGAAATTTAAAAACCAGAGTCAAAGAACACTTTAGAAACATCAGATTGAAACAAGAAGACAAGTCAGCAGTAGCATTTCATTTTTGGAATGAAAACCATGACATTGATCCAAATCCAAAATTATTAAAAGGAGTGATAAACCAAAATAGATTAACAACATGGGAGAACATATTCATCTGGAAAAATAAGGATCGCGTAATGAACTTTGAAATCCCGCCAGCAGATAATTTGACAAAAAAGTTCATAGTTCCACCACCAGAGAGAGCAGATAACAACAGATGCCAGTTGGGAAGAGATTGAAAATGGAGGCCAGGGCCTTTGAAACTAGTCTTTCATAAATATATGAAAAAGTAAGTGACGAGTGTCAATAAACCAACCACAAATAATTTTTATATTAATTTTGACGTCACTGTTACTAAATTCCTCCAAAAACACATAAAGGTTATGGTATTAGGTTTGTTGTGGGACACAGTTTCAGATACATTGGAATTGAACTTAGAGAGGCTGGACAGTTTTGTGTTAGGTGAGGTGACGAAAAGAACAGTTCTTTCAGTAGCCCAGAAGATATTTGACCCTATAGGGATAGCCAGCCCTATATTGTTAATTCCCAGACTCTTACTACAAAAGCTTTCGAAGAGTGGGATATCGTGGGATGAAGCAGTTGTTTCAGATACTAGGTTGGAATTTTTGACATGGTACCAAGACCTTTTCCTTCTTAAAAGGTTAGAGGTTCCACATTGGTTCCACTATGTTACCATCAACTCTGGTGTAAGTGTTCATACATTCTGTGCTGCCACTAGCTTGGCTTATGCTGCAACTGTGTTCTAAAGATTAGAGGTCAGTGGCTCGTTTATGTTAAGTCTTCTGGCACCTGAAGCAAGACTAGCTCCTATTAAGGCAGTCACCATTACCTGACTGGAGTTGATTGCTGCGCTGATACGAGCTAGGTTGTCTGTGCTGGATGCACTTGATTTGAACTTACACTTACACTTCTGGACAGACTCTTCCACAGTTCTAACTTGGATACAGAAGCAAGACATCTGGACTTTATTTGTAAAGAATCGGGTGAAAGAAATCCACAGTCTGATTCAGCCTGAATTATGGAAGCACATGCCTGGCCACCAAAACCCGGCAGATCTTGCTTCAAGAGGATGCCAGGCAGATAAACTATTGACATTGAAATGATGGGAGGGACCAGACTGGCTTAAGAAACCTGAACAAGAGTAGAGGTGCTAGTGGATATACAGCTGATCTCCCTAGAAGTGAATGATTCATCACACTCGGTGAGTTGTCTTGTAAAGGAGTCATTTATATGTTACTGGTGCAACCATCCTAAGGAAAAGCATAATGAATAGTGTAAATACAATGGCCTTAGTTGGTACTGCAGATACTTCTCAAGCTATGAATAAATGGTTCAAATGATTGCATGGATGAAGAGATTCATCCACAATTCCCAGAACACAGAGTCGGTGAGGAGAAGAGGGGAATTATCATGTGAAGTGATCTGGTTATCTGGAAAATTAGTAATCCAACTTGTACAAGAGGAAACTTTTAATTCAGCAGACGACAGATGTTTAAGTAGTCTAAGGGTATAGTAGTCTAGTAGTCAAGAATGGTGAAGGCATTCTTAGGTTGAAGACAAAACTAGCCAACAGGCAAGATAATAAGTATTTTTGTTCACCAGTTCATTCTGCCCTCATCTCAATTGATTAATTTTGAGTGAACACAAAAATAATTCACATGTGGCATCCAGACCCTGATTAATATCTTGAGCAAACGGTACTGGATTTTGAAAACCAGGAAAACTCTCAGAAAATTTCTGTCAAAATGAGTGATTTGTTTGAGACAAGTAGGACATATTACTAAAATTAGGCAAGTGAGTCAACCTTGTATATACTTTTCTCCACTTACAAGTTTTTTATGAAGACTAGTTTCTGGGGACATCTCCCCTATCGTCAGCTCTGTGGTAGACTGTAAAGTAGGACATAGTTTAAGGGCCCCAACACCACCTCTTCCAAAAGACTGAATCAAAGACTCATCTGTGTTTGAAGTAGTTGGTATTGACTCAGCTGAACCCCTTTATTTGAAAGGTGGTATGAAAGCATGGATAGCTTTGTTTACTTGTGCTGTTTATAGAGCAGTAAATCTTGAATTGTTGTCCTCCATGTCTTTGGAAAACTTTCTACAAGGTCTTAGACGATTCATTACTCATCGTGGGAGACCAGCAGTAATTTACTCAGATAATGGGAGAAATTTTACTGGAGCTTTAAAGGAACTGAAATCAATTGACTGGAATCAAATTGCACTGTACAGTGGCATTAGGAAAATTAAATGGAAGTTTATTCCCCTGCAGCCCCATGATGGCATGAGATTTGGGAGAGATTAATTGGAGTTGCAAAACAGATTCTACGAAAGGTTCTGGGGTAAGCTTTGTTTTCCTACGAAGTGATGACCACTGTCCTCTGTGATGCAGAATCACTTATAAATTCTATACCATTGACCTATATCTCCAAAACTGATGGAGAACTACTTCCCTTATCACCAGCATTGTTCTTACGTGATGTATACAAAATTCAAGTGTCAGATTGTGATTTCATTGAGGGAAATTCCCTCAACAAGAGGTTGCAGTATCAGCAGAAGATAAGAACAAATCTTTGCAACAGATTAAGGTCAGAATATTATTTGAATTTTATTTGAAGCAAAAGGTTAGAAATAGTGATGTATTTAACATTTGAAGGTAATGAGTCGGTAATTCAAACACAAACATCACAAACATGCCTAGTTCTTCTTTGAGAGAAGGAATATCAAGGAGTAGCAGGAGTGGTAGGCCTGAAAAAGTGCCTGAAAAACTGAATTTGTAAATACTCAGGATACTGTCAACTATGCAGTTTTTGTTGTGTTTAGGTCAGAATGTTAATTCAGAGGTCACAAGTAAAGGGTAGTGAAGGTGAAATAAAATTAGGTGACATAGTCCTAATAGCAAGTGACAATGCCAAATGGATAGATTGGCCATTGGGGCTGGTTATTCAGATTTTGCCCGGCAAGGATAATGTTACCCATCTGGTATGATTGCAAACTGCAACATCTACCTTACTTAGACCAATCCAAAGGGTTTACCCTTTAGAAGTCTCTGCTGAGTGGGTCTAAGAACTGAAGGTACCTGATAAGATTACCTCCTGAATCATCTAGGCCAAGTTCTTCCTTGAGAAAAGGAATCTAAAGGAGTACCAGGAGCGGTAGGTTAATCACAGTGCCTGAAAAACTTGTCAATTATGCATTTTTTGTTGTGTTTCTTCATTTTCCTGTATTTTAGTTGTATCTGATGTATTTTGTGTTATGTTATTTTTTATTTGTCTACCACCAAATCAAGGTGGGAAGATGTGAAGTTATTGATTTACAATGTTCTTTTGTTTACATGACTTCCTATGATTTAAGAACTGAACGATTGTCAAGGTTGTAGAGTTGTCTGCTCCACTGAAGGAAGAACTTTTCTCTTTACATTTAGAACCTGTAGATAGGCGGGTAACGTAAAGAATATAACTCAAAAGCGAATGTCCTGATGCATTTTGGCATCCTGAAGCAGACCTAGAGAGTTCCGTTCACCTGGAATGACATGTAATTCTTAAGTGTGAATTACACCCACTTCAACATGTTGAACTGAGTATAATTCAGCAAGCTGAGGTTGAGGTTTTTGTCTCCTTTGAAATGGCATTCAAATCTGCAAGTAAGGATCAAGGTGTTCTACTATGTTGCATATTATATCTGGACAGTTTTCACTGCACTGTGGTTGAGGTTGAGATTTAGGTTTTGGTTTGTTTCCTTAATATTAGCCTTCAATTTTGAAGATACCTACAAGAACACAATTGATAAAAATAATTAGAATAAACACATACACAATCAAAGTTTATTGTGCATCAGTTCCATGATGCACAACAAATACTGAATAAATCACTAAGTCAATAAATAAAAATCTGATGTGTGCACTCACATGATTCTTTCAACTTGCGCTGTAAAAAATATTCTTAAAATGCTTACTCTTTTACCTACTTCATTTAATCAAGACACACATTTGTAGAAATAGTCTTATTACATATTTTATTTTAAGTACAATGGAAATAGGAGAATACAGCAGGCTTAAGCGGCAAACAACTCTTTTAAGATAACAGCTGGTTACTATTTCATGGCTTTGATATTCTTTTCTCTTTGTATGGTTAGGACTCAAAAAAAAATACACAAATAAAAAGCACAAGAAAAAATTTCAAAATAACTTAACATTTGACAAAAATATAAGTGTTGGAAAATTTAAACAAATAACGAGTAATATCTTGGAAATGGTTCACTCTACAAAAATATTGTATTTGATATAAATTGTTTTAACCAGACCCACATATTATGTATAGTAAAATGTTTTCTATCCCTTATGGTTTACGAAAATGAGGAAGCCTTCTGCGGACTTTCCCACTAAGATATGCATTTCATTTATCATGAAAATATCTTAAACATATGGCATTTCAATCAAAATTAGTAGAGGCATCTTTAAATCAAAATTTTTGAAAAATGTTCTATGCACAGGATATTCTGAGGGACATGGAGAAGATTTCTCAAGGATCTTTATGTTGCATCATTGTAAGACTCAATTACAAATTTGGTTCACCAATTACACACACACACACACACACACACACACACACACACACACACACACACACACACACACACACACACACACACACACACACACACACACACACACACACACACACGCACACTCACACAAACACAGACTGTTTTCTAAAACGGATTCTTTTGGATTCAGGAGTTTCAAAACATGTATGTTCATTGAAAATGTGACATTGAATTTATGGGTGGAATACAGTACCGACTTTATGTAGTAAAGAAAATAATTACAATAATTCTGTCATAAATAAAAACACTAACATGTTTTCAAAATAGCCAGCCTTGATTCACTACAGTCAACATTTCTCAAATATGAAATAGGTACCAATAAATTGCCTTTTGTAGTGGCAGCAATGAAAAGAGTACCTAATACTCTTAGCTTGCAGATATCAAGTTTAGAATGATCTTGATTCTTTTTATTTGCTGCAAGAATTCATGTTAAATACAACAATATGAAGGATAGTATTGTGTCTCAGTAAATTAAAACTATTAAAATAATAAATGCAGGTTACAACTATGCGCATGTTCAGTGTATCTTTTGAAACTTAAAATGTATGTAAGCTCTAACAAATTGCCAAATAATAATTGCTGGGAGAAAAGAAGTCATGACAATTGTATAAAAGAAAATTAATTCCTTTCATGGAAGTGTTGAAAACAGTGTTGTTGTATAAATTAAGTTAATTGGGAGTCGATTAATAACACAAAACAACACTCACTTTTAAATTTTCCCGGAACCGGTTTCTGAGGGCTTCCCTCTATCTTCAGCCGGACATCGACTAGTTCTCATTGGTGTAGCTGGCAATATTTTGTCTTCGGTCTCCTCTGGTGGCGGTCCGAGGAACTTGCTGAACAAATCTTTCTGGGGGATGTCGAAATTGAATACTTTGTTCCTATTTTTTGAAATAAAGATTTGTTCCCATGTGGACAGCTGTTCTTTTCCTGTTGTATGTTTTAGTAATTTTGGTTCTGGATTTATGTTGTGGTTTTTTTCCCAAAAATGCGTGGCAACTGCTGATTTTTCTAATTGTTTGTACTTTATGTTCCTAAAGTGTTCCTTTGCTCTTGTTTCTAAATTTCTTTTGGTTTTTCCAATATAAATTTGACTACAGTCATAGCATTCAATTTGATATATACCAGATTTTTTGTTAGATGGAATGGCATCTTTGATGTTTGAGCAAATTAGGTTTTTTAAGGAGTAATGGTTCACTGGAGCTAGTTGAATGTTTTGTTTTTTGAAGACTTTTTTGAATTTATCAAAGGCCCATGGATGGTAAGTGAATTTTTTGAAGATCATTTTAGTTTCTGTAGCTGAGAGGGTTGTGGTTTCCTTTAGTAGTTTCTTCTTTTTTGCTAAGTTCACTTTTTTGTCTACTAGTGATTTGGGAAAGTCATTTTTCTGTGCTATTTCAATAATTTTGTTGTATTCTATTTTGTATTCTTCTGCTGTGAGAGGGATGTTGACCAGTCTGTGTGCTAAACTATTAAAGATTGCCTGTTTGTGGGATCTTGGATTGTAGCCATTAGCTTTTATGTAGTTGTCTGTCTGTATTGGTTTTCTGTAAATGCCAAAGTTTATTCTATTTTTATTTCTGATTATTTTTAGATCTAAAAATGGTAAATACTCGTCTTTTTCAACTTCTACAGTGAACTTGATGCTTTTTTCTTGAATATTTAAAAGTTTTAGTGCATCACTGATGTGTTTTTTTGGCACTATGGCAAATATGTCATCTACATATCTTTGCCAGAGTTTGAACATCCATGGGAAACCTTTAGTGATCCTTATTTCCAGTGCACTCATGTACAGATCAGCCAGGAAGGGTGATAAGGGGTTGCCCATTGCTAAACCAGAAGTTTGATGGAAATATTTTGTGTGAAACTGGAAGAAATTCTGTTCTATGCATAATTTGGTAAGTTCGATGTAATCTGAAATTTCAAGTGATGACATTCCAAGTGATTTGAGCCATTTTTCTATCAATGTTGGGAGTTGTTTAACTGGTATGCTGGGAAACAGTGATTTAACGTCAAATGAGACTAGTGTGTCTTCTTCATTTAGTTCAGTATCCTTAATGTGTTCTATAAGTTCATAGGTGTTTTTGATGCTTAGGCTATCGAATTTTGGAAATGAGTTGAATTTGTTTGTTAGCCATTTTGCAAGTTTGTATGTTGGTGAATTTATACTGCTAACTATAGGTCTCATTGTTATGGATGGTTTGTGTATTTTGGGTAAGCCATAAAGTCTAGGTAAGGTTGGGTTATCTGGTTTAACTGCATATTTATTTGATATTATACTTGATTTTGCTATTGTTTTTTCAAATGATTTTATGCAAGCTGTTAATGGATTTTTGTTGATGGTTTCATATTCACTGTTAGTTAACATTTCTTCCATTTTTTCAAGGTAATCAGATTTATCCATTATGACTATTTTGTTACCTTTGTCTGCCTTGGTGTATATGACGTTTTTTTGTTTCAATGAACGGATAATATTTTGTTTGCTCTTCTGAACGGATCTGGTTTTTATTTCTTCCAAAATATTTTCACATTGGCTTTTAAGTGGGTTTTGTTTTGATACTGGTAGACACTGTGCCGAAATGTTTATATCTGCAATGTAGTCCTCAATTTCGTTTGAAAAACTTACGCAAGTTTTTAATCCTTTGTTTAGAAGACCTAATTCTTTTGTGGAGAAATTTTGATTTGATAGATTTACGACGTTTTCAAAGTTTTGCGTGTTTGTTTTTCCGTTTACGCTACTTGTTGCTGTTTTGCATTTAGCGTGTGGACTAATTGCTGCAGGACTCAAGTTTCTATTTCCGATGTGTCTCTTATTCTTAAACTTTTTTTTCGGTATGGTTTCGATGTGAAGAAATGTTCATCAAATTGGTCAATTTGTACTTTAGTTTTTCGGTTTTTGTTTTCATTTTCTTGCTTAGCATTGCCAAATAGTTTTGTTCGAAATTATCCCACATTGTGTTTCCCAGTGTTTTCGTTAAATCTGAATGAAGTTTATAAAGTTTCAATTCCGTTTCTTCCAAATTTTTATAATGTTTATTGATTTCTAGCTGTAAAACTTTTCTCTCAGCCGCTCTGTGTTGATTCCCGTAGCCTGGTTTTACTATCCTCCGGACAAATCGGGGTGTCACTTTATTTCGTAAACATAGCTTTATGAATTTTATGTTTGCAAAAAGATTTCTTTTCTTCTCATGCAGTTTTAAGACAAAGGCAGACAAAGGTAACAAAATAGTCATAATGGATAAATCTGATTACCTTGAAAAAATGGAAGAAATGTTAACTAACAGTGAATATGAAACCATCAACAAAAATCCATTAACAGCTTGCATAAAATCATTTGAAAAAACAATAGCAAAATCAAGTATAATATCAAACAAATATGCAGTTAAACCAGATAACCCAACCTTACCTAGACTTTATGGCTTACCCAAAATACACAAACCATCCATAACAATGAGACCTATAGTTAGCAGTATAAATTCACCAACATACAAACTTGCAAAATGGCTAACAAACAAATTCAACTCATTTCCAAAATTCGATAGCCTAAGCATCAAAAACACCTATGAACTTATAGAACACATTAAGGATACTGAACTAAATGAAGAAGACACACTAGTCTCATTTGACGTTAAATCACTGTTTCCCAGCATACCAGTTAAACAACTCCCAACATTGATAGAAAAATGGCTCAAATCACTTGGAATGTCATCACTTGAAATTTCAGATTACATCGAACTTACCAAATTATGCATAGAACAGAATTTCTTCCAGTTTCAAACAAAATATTTCCATCAAACTTCTGGTTTAGCAATGGGCAACCCCTTATATCTGGTATATATCAAATTGAATGCTATGACTGTAGTCAAATTTATATTGGAAAAACCAAAAGAAATTTAGAAACAAGAGCAAAGGAACACTTTAGGAACATAAAGTACAAACAATTAGAAAAATCAGCAGTTGCCACGCATTTTTGGGAAAAAAACCACAACATAAATCCAGAACCAAAATTACTAAAACATACAACAGGAAAAGAAGAGCTGTCCACATGGGAACAAATCTTTATTTCAAAAAATAGGAACAAAGTATTCAATTTCGACATCCCCCAGAAAGATTTGTTCAGCAAGTTCCTCGGACCGCCACCAGAGGAGACCGAAGACAAAATATTGCCAGCTACACCAATGAGAACTAGTCGATGTCCGGCTGAAGATAGAGGGAAGCCCTCAGAAACCGGTTCCGGGAAAATTTAAAAGTGAGTGTTGTTTTGTGTTATTAATCGACTCCCAATTAACTTAAAATTAATTCATTCAATTTCTCACAAACAGAAGTACTTTCCATCAAGCCTAATCTCAGAAGACCCAATTTCTTTTTGGACCTTCAGTTCTCAGTAAATGTGTCACTTGTATATCCTAAATGCATGTTTTAATAGACATGCAATCGCCAGTCCTAGATGTTCAAAGAACTTCATTGCAAAATGAAGAAAATCATCAAAGCTACACATCAGAAGCCGCAACTAACCCAATTAATACCAAAAAGGAAGAGCCTCCAACTTCAAGAAATGTTCTGTGTTGAGTGATTCGACAGTGTAGACACAAAAGTGTATAGGGGCATAAAGGCCAATCGGTTAGCCAAAAAGATTGAAATAGGTGCAAATGTGAAAACTTTATTGAAAAGCCTGAAGTTGTGGTATCACATGTGGGAACTAAAAGCAAGCAACACAGATGAAGTTTTGGGGGAAGTGTATAGCGCTATTAAGTCTGCTAAGGATAAGTTTCAGAATGCTGTGATTGCTGTGAATTGTGTCCTAAAAAGACGGGATGTGAATCATAACTTTATCAAAGGGGTAAATGAAAACATCAGATGGGCATGTGAAGCTCTTAAAGCTGTTTATGTAGATGTGGACAAGTATATAGACCTCTCCTGTTTAGGTAAGGATGGTTTGCACCTAATTCGAAAGGGTGCATGGATAACTGGTCAGGTTGTAAATAATGTTATTAATATAATAACCAGACACCAATCTCAGGGAAACTTGGTGCTGGGTCAGTAGGTGTCCCCAAATTGGGAAATGTTGATAAAACCCTCACAGCATATGTACCAAAAACGCCAAATATAGTTCAATTACTGGTTAATACACTTAAATTTACAAGGTTCACTCACAAAAATTAATGACCTAAACATACTAATTGATGAAATGGTGAACACAAAAATAGAAATAATTTGCCTTAATAAGCATTGGCTGAGTAAAGATTCGATTTGGCTGCTAAATAAATTAAATGGATTTACTGTAGTAGATTTTTATACCAGGAGCCATTCTGAAAGAGGTGGTTCCAGCATTATAGTACGTGACCACCTAATTGTACATGCAAAACAAAGACATGATCTTAAGGCTTTAAGTACAGATAGCTGTTTTGAATTATCTGGCATTGAAATTATTAACTGGAACTTAATTGTGATCTGTATTTATAGGATACCTTACTATGACACACTCAAAACATTCCTTCATAAATTTGAACACTTACTAACAAAATTACAGATTGACATAAAGAAAAAACTAATAATTACCATGGACTGTAATATTGACCTTTATGAAACTAAATTAAATCTAGACAGTATCCTAAAAAACATTGTTTCTGAAGGGACACAAAATGTCAATAAATTGAATAACAAGTTCATTGATATTGTTGATACCCATGGGCTAATTTTTAGACATACTCTCCCAATGCATGTCACCAAAGCGTCAACAACTTGCATTGATCACATACTAACAAATAAAATTTATGGCAACAACGAATGCACTGTTTTGGAAACGGGACTATCAGATCACAGAGCTGCTCTCACAAGACTACCAGCAATGTATAAAATGAAAAGGAAACATAAAAGAATGGTTGCCAGATGTGTATTTAGCTCAGAAAACATTTTGACTTTTAAAGAAAAGGTTGGAAACATATCCTGGATCTGGAACAGAGCGGCGTCAGTTGACTCAAACTATAACACTTTTCTTAGGGAGCTTCTAAACTGCTTTAATGAATCCTTTCCAAAAATCATTAGGCTACAAGTAGTTAAAAAATATATATTAGATTGGTGTAAAAAGGGCATTAGGGTATCCAGCACACGAAAGAGGCTGCTCCACAAAGACCACCACAGATACAAATTTCATTCAGCATTACAAAACTTACTACAACATCTATTAACGTACAATTAACAAGGCAAAATAAATGGCAGTTGAAAAATTCATCAAAAATGCGGAAAATACAAGCAAAGCAACTTGGAAAATAATGAAGTCAGAATTAGAAATAAACAGTACAAACAATTTAGATAATTCAAATAATATGAGTACTAACACAGCGGAATCATTAAATAATTATTTTGTAAATATTTGTAATCAAAATCGGGATACTCCCCCATCAATGCAAGTTGCCATAACAGAATTCTATACAGCAATTGTATAATGCTAAGCCCCGAATTTCAGTTCTCAAGTGTTACACCAGGAAATATTATTGAAATTATCAGTAAACTTAAACCAAAATCCTCCTATGGCTGGGATGAACTGTCACCATTTCTAATTAAGAAAATAAAACATGAAATTAGTGAACCAATTAGCCAAATAATAATTCCCTAGCTGTGGGTATTGTTCCAGAGAGAATGAAATATGTCCTAGTTAAACCTGTATACAAAGAAGGAAAAAGTGAATTTAAAAATTTTTGACCTATCTCTATCCTTCCTATGTTCTCCACCATACTTGAAGAGTATGTGCATGCACAACTCATGTCTTATTTTGAACAATTTACCAAGCTAAGTAACTCAAATCATGGATTCCGTGAAAAGTGCTCAACAACATCAGCCCTAACAACCTTGGTTAATGATGCTTCTAAAATGATAGATAAGAAACAACAGACAGAGTTCTGATATGTAATAATTCTTAGCCTTTTATTGCATATTCCATGATATATTACTAAAAATATTAGAATTCTATTGCATAAGGATTGCTGCTTTAGCCTGGTTTCAAAATTATCTTAGTTGTCGTTAACAAAAAACAATCATTAGTAATCTAAAGTAAACCATTGAATCAAATTGGAAACAAATAAAAACAGGAGTTCCACAAGGTAGTGTCTTGGGACCCCTACTGTATATAATCTACACAAATGGTTTACCTACTCCATAAAAGGGAAAAAAGTTATGTATGCTGATAACACTTCCATTTTACTCAATGGACACAACCTAGAGGATTAAAATTTAATTTAGGCAAAACTATAACTCATTTATAGAAGTGTTTCACAAGTAATGGCCTCAAACGTAACACCTCCAAACATCCATTATGCATCTCAGCACTCAAGATAAGAATTGCAAGAGCTTTATCACAACAGATGATATAAATCATACAGAAAATTAAAAAATGTTAGTATTTTTTTAAATCAACAATTAAAATGGGACAATCTAATCTGTTAGTTGTCCAAAATATTAAATAGAGCATCCTTCAATATGAGCTGCATAGCTAAAATAACAAACCTCGAAACAAGGAAAATAGTGTACTTCAGTTACTTCCACTCTTTGATGACATATGGAATAATACTATGGGGGAACTCCACTGGATGGAAAACGAAAAATAAAAGTTAAAAAAAAAGTGCATAACGACTCAATCAAGATCAAAATATTCATGCAGAAACCTGTTCAAAAACCTGAAGGTATTAACTCTACCATCCCAATATCTGTATGAAATAAATATATCTACTCAAACTTTGATACAATTTATAATTCACAAATGCAACATAATCATGTAACAAGAAATAAAAGTAATCTGAAACCACCCATGCACAGATTAGCACTGTATGAAAAGAAACCACAATATGCAGGAATAAAAATATATAATAAATTACCTGTAAGAATCCGTGAAATGGAGAACCTCAAATGCTTTAATAAAGCAATAAGAAACCTACTAATGGACAAAGCATATTACTCGATTACTGAATATATGGATGATAAAACTGAATTATAATAAAATTCTTGTCATTCTGTAATTATTTAAATTCTAATAAAAATGACAATAATATTCCAAGGGAATTGTCATAATTATAACAACACTTGTAGTATATACTATATCACATATGTAAAATTTTGTATTTATATTATCATCATCATCATCATCATCATCATCATCATCATCATCATCATCATCATCATCATCATCATCATTATAATTATTATTATTATTATTATTATTATTATTATTATTATTATTATTATTATTATTATTATTATTATTATTATTATTATTATTATTATTATTATTATTATTATTATTATTATTATTATTATTATTATTATTATTATTATTATTATTATTATTATTATTATTATTATTATTATTATTATTATTATTATTATTATTATTATTATTATTATTATTATTATTATTATTATTATTATTATTATTATTATTATTATTATTATTATTATTATTATTATTATTATTATTATTATTATTATTATTATTATTATTATTATTATTATTATTATTATTATTATTATTATTATTATTATTATTATTATTATTATTATTATTATTATTATTATTATTATTATTATTATTATTATTATTATTATTATTATTATTATTATTATTATTATTATTATTATTATTATTATTATTATTATTATTATTATTATTATTATTATTATTATTATTATTATTATTATTATTATTATTATTATTATTATTATTATTATTATTATTATTATTATTATTATTATTATTATTATTATTATTATTATTATTATTATTATTATTATTATTATTATTATTATTATTATTATTATTATTATTGTTATTTGGTTTAATTATTGTTAATTTAAATTTTGTACACTTGATGAGTCACCTGTTTACAGAGTTTTTACTCACTATTTGTAAGCGTATGTGACAGTAAAGCATCTTATCTTATCTTAACTTCCCTTGTATAACTGAGATTTAAAAACATTATTTAACTCCCATATGTATCAAAGACTCACAGTACCAATATTTAGTATATACAACACTTGTTTACTGTAAAAGCAGAGGCAGTCAGTGATCATGTGCCAATGTGCTACACCATAATATAAAAACTGCACCAAAATTACACCTCTTCTAATAAAGTGTGAGCTGTTATGCTAACAAAATGCATGAAAAACATTTTGTAGCAATCCCACAAACAGTCACAGCTAGAAAGTATGTAATCAAGCACTGCTGAATAGATTTCAGCTTCAATGAACTGTCAGAGACAA
>CM060950.1:337666227-337668625 GCA_030765055.1 Mantis religiosa
AATAATAATAATAATAATAATAATAATAATAATAATAATAATAATAATAATAATAATAATAATAATAATAATAATAATAATAATAAGAATAAGAATAAGAATAATAATAATAATAATAATAATAATAATAATAATAATAATAATAATAATAATAATAATAATAATAATAATAATAATAATAATAATAATAATAATAATAATAATAATAATAATAATAATAATAATAATAATAATAATAATAATAATAATAATAATAATAATAATAATAATAATAATAATAATAATACACAGCGCTGGGAGGGAGGGGTTTCTCCGGGACTTCCGATTTCCTCCGCCATCTCATTCCACGGGTGCTCCATCTTCATTTCATGTATCATCCTCGTCACCGAATGTGGTGCCAGCTGTAGTAAAAGTGGGCGTTAAACACTACACACAGCTCCTCAAATTCCTCACGCTGCTGAATGGTCGCGGCCCTATACCCAGGAATTAAAATCTGCACCCCACCGTTGGGATCAAACCTGACGGCGTTCTGTGGCAGGGAACTTCTGTCACTACCTCACGGCGCAGAACGTCAAGAAGCCATATTAGTGTGTGAAAAGATGATTTTCGTTCTTTCTTTCTTCTTTTTTATAGTTATTTGGAAAGTGATGAGTGGGGTTGTGACACATGTTAGACATATTAATGCATTACTAAAGAAGTAAAGAACGTTAGTATAAATGATTAAACACCCCACTCGATTTTAGTGCACTGGATAATGTTAAGATCGTAATATTCTGACGAGATAGTGAAACACAATCAACAGATAGGGGGAAACGTACTCTGAAATTATCAAATTTTGTTGTGCCTTCTGGCTTTCTGAGAGCACAACACCAGTATTGAAAAATCCTGGTACGTTTTTATTTTGGATAGATTTAGCATCTGATATAGGGAGCTCAGTGAAGAAATGTGTAGATGGTGATCGGGTTTTATAAGGGGATTTCTACATTCGTCCAAAAATGAAGTGCTGGATTGTATACCGGAAACTTGTTAAGTTATAGCGGAACAAATGTATATATCGTAGCACACTGGTACATTTTTGCACAAAGAACCACTGACTAAAACAAATACGGATACTGAACACCAATTAACACTCAAGTTGGGATATTTAGGATGCTGCATTACATCCATTAGACATTAAAACCGACTTATGTAAATGCAAATAATGCAGTATTTTTAACATATGTCCTGAGAGGTAAAAGATGTTGCACATTTTAACTGAATGACAGTTTGTAATTAATCATAATGTTAGCATTTTACTTACCATGCTTGCCGTATCAAATTACAATATCAAATCAACAAACTTCTAATATAAACAAGCGATTTTCAACAATGTAATAAGTTGCAATTATTTTTATTTTAAAGCTTCCTTGTATATTGGACAAAGAATAGCAAATTCATAACTGACAAGGAAATATCTAAAGTGTTCAATAGCAATGGCACAATAAGACGCAGAGATGAAAGCTAAATATGGAAAAGGCAACGCGAAGTCTAGTGTGCCAGTGATTCCACGGAGCGCAAGTGTACTGGATCCCGCAAGGCCATTGATTTAAGTTTATTTTGTTATAATAATAATAATAATAATAATAATAATAATAATAATAATAATAATAATAATAATAATAATAATAATAATAATAATAATAATAATAATAATAATAATAATAATAATAATAATAATAATAATAATAATAATAATAATAATAATAATAACAATAATAACAATAATAACAATAATAACAATAATAACAATAATAACAATAATAACAATAATAACAATAATAACAATAATAACAATAATAACAATAATAACAATAATAACAATAATAACAATAATAATAATAATAATAATAATAATAATAATAATAATAATAATAATAATAATAATAATAATAATAATAATAATAATAATAATAATAATAATAATAATAATAATAATAATAATAATAATAATAATAATAATAATAATAATAATAATAATAATAATAATAATAATAATAATAATAATAATAATAATAATAATAATAATAATAATAATAATAATAATAATAATAATAATAATAATAATAATAATAATAATAATAATAATAATAATAATAATAAATGCAAACAAATAGCAATACACAGTTACTTTAAGTAAACATTTTCACATTTTTGTAAATTCGTTCACTCTTTTAATGCACAGTTCTATGTGATATCGTTCACAGACTTTGCCACACGCGCACACACGCACACACACACACACACACACACACACACACACACACACACACACACACACATTGTGGTTGCGTCATGATAATTTTTGTTGTTTTTTGAAAATTAGATAGTAAAAGCCATGAATAGATCATCTAGTTCCCAC
>CM060950.1:337669625-337674625 GCA_030765055.1 Mantis religiosa
TCTCTCTCTCTCTCTCGCTAGCTGGCACACTAGTCTACATCTTGTCTTTGACAGTTCCAATGCTCCTTTAGATAACTCAAGTTTACCTTTCCCAGCGTTCCTAATTGTTTTTGCTTTTTTTTCAGGTAGGTGGGTCCCATGTAACCTCTATCCCGTAGGCCCCTGATTGACAAGATAGAAGAATAAAAGTATATATAACTAATATATTGAAGAGATATGTTTGCGATTAGGTTCTGCAGTTCTATTCACTTTATTCCATGTATACTTTGCCTTTTTACTGCAATGTTCCTATTGGCGGCAGTTCTGCTTTGGACATATCGCCTATTGAGAATGGTATTATACCGTAGACGTTGGTTTGCTGGTACTTTGGATTTTTAATCCATTAGATCACGCACACATTCGCACTCTCATTCATAAAGATGGGGAATCACCTTGGTTGGAGAAATAACCCCAACCCCATCGAACCCGGGACCCCTCGCACAGCAGATAGGTGCTGTACTGCTTGAGATACAGGGGCAGCCAGTTTAAAATGTGTACCCATGGCAAAGCGCGAAAGATATCGAGAAATATGTGCCTGTCGGAAATGCACGGCGAGTCGGTGTATGCACACAGTAATTAGATGTTCTGTGATGTAGGTACACTCTGTTCAGATGCAATCATGTCTTCTGGACAGCAATGTGTCATACTTCTGCAGGCGCAAGAAATAATATATAACGTGACTGAATATTGGGACAGCGAGAAAGAAGAGCGAATTAAAGTACCTATATTTCTGTAAAGCGACAAATCGGGCAGCTTTCTAACTAAATCTTTAAATTTGTTTTTTCTCCACTTTAAATTTTTGAACATTTTTGTATCTTTAAAATGCTCAACTTCTGCAAATCTCAAAAAATTTGTATTAAACTTTGCATACACATTCCTAAATAAATGTTTAATAGAAGTTGGTATTTTTTGTTGATTTAAATTAAATAGTTTATTTATTATTGAATTTTAAATATCAAAATTACAAAAAATTAAGGAAAATTTAATATATTCTCACATAAAAATTGTTTCTCCAAAAATACTAGACACACACTTCAAAAGTATAGCAACTGTTGTAACTGATGTACATAAGAACCTAAAAATAAAATTTAAAGTTTCTAAAAGAAAAACTGTATGACGTGGCACTTTTATGTAATATACAAAATCATACTATAAAAAGCACTATATATAAGCTATTTAAGATAAAAGGAGGAATTTTGAAAGCTTAACTAGATTCCCTATACCCCACCTAACAACAAAATTTCAAGCAGTTCTGATGTAAACTCTGGATTTTAGTATTTTTCACAGATACCTCCCCTAGGGGAATATTTGGAGAATATGTTCAATATCTCCATCGTATTCAGGTTTATTGAGCTATATCCACTCAAAACATTTATCCAAGCCTCATTATTCGTAAAATAACTAAATAAATTTATAGTAGATAATTTATGCTTTGATGAGGACATATTTATTCATAATTCCTTTTACAGAATAGCCTTTTTAATCTCGTGTTAAAGCCTACTCATTTATAACTTTGCAGAGATCAGTTTATATTCATTAATCCCATTTTATTTCTGGGCACACTGTTTCCAAATGAAATGCATTTGTATTGTTTCCATTAAATGCGTGATTTTTTAAGTTTTGTTGCTCCGAGCACTGCTTATTTTTCTTACTACAATAAAGAATATAACCAATCTGGATTAATTTGTTCCATTCCATTCTCCTAGACAAGATCTGTCCCAAACTGGCGAAAAGTATACAGATGTGATGTAGCAATCTTATACAACTAAGTAATAGGATTGAAAAAAATGACCAAAAGCCTTTGTGAAACTTAATTTGGAGCTTTTATATGTTAGTGAAGGAGCAACAGCTTATGTATGTTCCTCACTATTGAGATATTAAAAACAAAATTCAAAAGAACACCAATGCATGTGACAGTCATTGAACTACACAGTTTACTATTAGACTATGCTTTATTTAAGCGCACTAGATCATAATGAACGCTAATCCAATTCTTATAGATAGAGTTTCAATAATAGACGCGGCTCAACGCCGGATAACTGACCGCCTCTGTAGCGAAGTGGTAGCGTGTTTCCTCAAATTCAAGGGTCCCGAGTACCGATCTCGATGGGAACATGTTATTCGGATAACGTTTTTCCGGATTTTTTTTTTGTCCTTATCCTGAAACATTAATGCCGTGTAAGTCCAGGCTCTATGGACCTGAGGTACTGAACAATATTTCACCCGTTTTGGTTGTCATCCGTTAGGGCTTGCGTTGGAGGACGTTATTAACAAAACGGATAACTAAGACGGAGTCCTAGAGACGGCCGACATATTCAATACTAATTTACTCCCATGAAATTCCGAAATTCCTCACTACCTTATCTGCCGAACCTCAATTCATCAGAACATGAAAAGGGCCTTTCTCTTGCTTACATCCTAGCCACCTCACATCATCTGGCAGAGGCTCCCCCACTCTATTAATCCACAAGTGCAAAAGCGTGTAGCACTTCCTCGCCTAAGTTATCTCTGGTAGAGGTTGCTTAGACGGTTGGCCAATTCAGAGAAAACCTAACGCCCAGCTATAACATCCGAGAAGAGATTGAGTTAGTTCATAAATTGATTTTTTCTCCTCATAAAACATCTATATGCTGAATTCTCATGACCTCATCCTACTATTCTACTTCATGTTAATTGACAAAGCACTTGCAGGAATTATCTAATTGGTAATTTTCTGGTAGGTGCAGGGGCAATATGGGAATAAAGTACGCTTTAAGCGACAGTCAAATCTTTTATAGCTGGTCACTATGTGATGGCTTTGAAACTCAGTTCTCTTTGCATGGCCAAGAAATAATAAATGAATATCGATTTCTTTCCCATTTTAGAAAAATACAACTATTGAAACATTAGACAAATAACGAGAAGTATCTCCTAAATGATTCACTTCGCAATAAAAAAATATCAGCATCCGTGTCTGGCGTTTTCCGAGTTATGCGAAAGTTTTCGACAGAGAAGAGGACTTCTGAGAAGATTCTCAGAAAATTCTAAATATACATTCCATTTATAATAAAAATATCTTAAATAAATGGTATTTTAACCAAGCTAACTACAGCCATTTTCAGAAAATCAAAATTAAACGGGATGGGCAGTTTAGTTTAAAATGTTTGCGTCGTACCCTTGAACTGTGATGAACATAATTGCGAAATGTGGTATTTTAACATACTTTTTGTTTTGGAGCTATGGTGTTCACACGCACACATATGTGTGTGCATGGACAGGGACTTTTTCAAAAACATCTCTTTTTTAATGTTCAGAGGGTCCATAAACGCATATCTCTGTGAAATCTGGATATCCAATTTTTGAGTAGAATGCAATATTTCCCTTATTTATACGTAGCAGGTAAAGTAAAAAATTCATCTATTAAGACGGAGCGTAAACTTCACGGAGGCGACTTCAAACGCGCCACTGAAGATGCTACCACAGTTCTGGACGAAATGTATGGAACTCCAAAGCCTGAAATTGACTTCATGTTATATTAACTTCGGACGTGAAAGTCTAGGTTCTCACATATCACTATTTTAACTATAAAATTTCAAGCTTTTAGCTATTGATCAACTGTTTTGAGGTGTCAGGGTTGGGATAATATATCCATTTTTCAACACACGTGACGATCCTCTTATAATCTATCAACCCAGGGATTAGCGCAGAGCTGACGAAATATTCACTCTACATTGAGAATTAGAAACCCACTTTGACTGCACTGTTATCGTCTGCCTCGGCATCTGCAAGACTGACCTTCGAGTGCACAGATTTCCGATTACGCATTAGGGAAACACAGAAGTTAGTAAGTTAATAACACATGATGGGCCAAGAGAACTTTGCTTCAGAGCGGAAAAACAGGGGCAGGATTCCGCTTAAGAAGGAAACTGTGTGTAAAAGTACAGTGGCCAAAACACACCCAAGACAAAATTGTTCTCTTGCGACAAAGATACACGGGGGAAGGTTACCCTGGTTATTACAATTGTTTCACCGTTCTGCACTTATTTCCACGGAGAGTCGGTCACACCTCGAGCCAGCACGACAGCTGTGCGTGGTGGCATAATAATTCTCATAGCGCAATAGTGATGACGTTGGCCTTTACTGATAAACAGACATCGGATCGCATACACCTTAGCAATCAATGTACGCACACAGGTATTACTGTGCTGCTCAAATGGTTACCATGGATTTGTCTTTGGTAATAGATACCTCTCAGATAACGCACTGACTACTTCACGTGGAGTGAACATCTATCTGTCATTTATGATTCCTGCGACTTCCATTGGCTGAAGTTATACGTTCACTGGTGCTTAGCACGGGTCCGGGAAGCGCGGACTATACACGGCCAAGCTAGACATCAACAAACGTCGGATGTCAAGAAGTATACCAATGCGCTGTGTGTGTACAGTCCGGTACGGGTACAAAGTGTAAGTTACGTTACAATATGCCATTCTCCTCATTGCTTTCGATGCGGGAGTTACAGTGAACAATCAACAACATCCTGCCATACCACACCAAAAGGCTTCCACAAGAGGAATCCCACACCAACAACCATGTACATTCATAAATAATAGTCGAATGTGAATTTTCTGCGCCGTTCCCTGAAACAATATAAAAAACATTGGAAGAAAGTTCGTTCAGCGCCACATGACTTTAGTGCTGCATATGAGTAGTATAATTCATTTTCATGTGTTTGTCGGAAACTATATTACGCAGCACTGAAAATCCAGTATTTTTGTTTAGAACACTGGGCAATTTATCTAATTATTATTATTATTATTATTATTATTATTATTATTATTATTATTATTATTATTATTATTATTATTATTATTATTATTATTATTATTATTATTACTATTACTATTATTATTATTATTATTATTATTATTATTATTATTATTATTATTATTATTATTATTATTATTATTATTATTATTATT
>CM060950.1:337682125-337757125 GCA_030765055.1 Mantis religiosa
CACTCAGAGCATAACGTTTTGCCATGCACCACTGAGACTCGTGCCGACACTTCTATCTTGAAAGAGACAACAGATGAAAGATAATATGAAATGATACTGGAGATGAAATGGAGGGACAGGAAATTGGGGGACGTAATTAACCTACCCAGCATTCGCCTAGTGACCCGGGAAAACACCCGATTATTTTACTATACATTTCGTATGAAAATTTATTATATACTCTAGGTATGTAAAGGAGTGTGATGGCTCAAGCGGTTTTATCTGTGGCACGCATTCGCGAGACTCGGCTTCGATTCCCGTTGCCGACTTAACAACCCACGGGTTTCTTAGGGTATGTTAGTTATAACCCCCGTATTTCCTGTTCCTCCATTTGATCTCCATTATCATTTCATACCATCTTTCATCTATTGGTCTCTTTCAGAGTAGAAGTGTCGGCGGGTGTCTCGGTGGTGCATGAGTAAGCCACTTCCTCCTCCGCTAGGGCGGCCGCCGGGCTCCGAACCACAGTAGGGTGGGATGTCCGTTGTCCTGGGCAGCCGGCGGAAGTTTCTATCTAAGCTCTCTGCACTGTCGTGTCTCCTGAGGAGGGCCGCTCCTCCTCTCTCCACAGGGTTGCCGAGTCCCCTCCATATAATCCACATCCAGTAGGTACGTACAGCAGAGAAAACATTTGTCAACGGCTTTCATAAAGTCTGAGTTCGAAATTAGGATTGTGCTTATTACAAAGTTTATTGCTCCGTAGATGTAGGTATGTACTTTTCAGAAACTGCAACGTTTTAGAATCCAGATGATACTTCGAACATTTTCAAGTAAATGGCTCTTATTTAACCGATTCCCATGCCTAACTAGAGTTTTGTGATGCATGTAATCGCGGTTTCGGTTCCCGCCTCGAGCATGGGTGTTTGTGTGAATAAATACATCTAGACAAGGAAATGTCAAAAAGGTCGGAATAAAATACAACAAAACTGCCGTTGCTGAGTAATTTAGTCACCTTGCGTTAAAAATGGATACATAATAATACTATAATAGATAACGTTTGCAAGCTCATATTATGATAGGTGTGAAACCTTATGCTTTGCAATCATGACATCATACCGGACCATCACACAGATAGACTTTTACATTTACCCCTTTTCCGCTATATGACTGTAATAGGTGTTTATTTTAAGCGATGGAGACAGTGATGGGATAATTTGCTCGTGAAAGGACTACATTTTGTTGCTGTTGTTGCTATTGTTGTTACAATTTACGTCCTCCAATGCTAAGTCATGTTGGAAGGTGAGTGAATTGGGTGAAATGATGCTCAAATGAGTCCAGGGTCAATGGAGCCCGACATTCGTCTTGAAGGATAAGGGAAAACCCCGCAAGAAACCTTATACAGGTAACTCACCCTGACCGAAATTCGAACTTGGGACCTCTTGAACGTGAGGCAGACACGCTACCATCTACGCTACCGAGGCGGGCAAATAAAGGACTACATGTTTATATTTCAAAAGTGACAAATTGACTATGCGCATGAATAATGTGACAAATGTCATTATTTGGCTGTTTTGGGTACGCATATTATCCATAGATTCATTTTAAAGGATGGCAACAAAGGAAGATTTGTACGTGAAACTAGTACATTTTAGTCGACAAGCAAATAGAGGAAAATATGTTTACAACAAATATGTTTGTCATTCCGGCCTCTAGGAAGAGCATTTTAGGTGCAGTGCACTAACTGGGCATATAACGGTTGCTATTAGATTATGATGTTGTATTCATCAAGAAGCGCGAAAAATATACAAAATCACACAGTTTTGCAAGAGAGTAGGCTAAAAGAATTGCTGCTGATAAATGGGAAAAGAAGTTATTGGAAATAGACATTGAAATTGAAGAAGACAGTGTTTGGTACTTAAGCCATTCTTTGGAAAACATTACATTTTCCTTACTTTCTTTACTTCGTACAGCAATTATGTGAAGGACTGTACTCCACTCAAACGTTTGATACCAGGCCTTTGTCGGAAATTTATATTTCGGGACACACTTAATCCAAAAGAACAGCATTTTTAGAAAAAGGTCTGTGTGGGAACAGAGAGTGAAAAACGTATCGCCTTCAAAGTTTAGTATGATGCTTGTACATTCCCTGCAAAAGCTTATGTCATTCATGTTATATGCTAAATTCAACATAAGTCAGAATTTCATTACAGTGCAACTGCAAGTACATAAAGCATAACAAAAGCACGAAACCACATGCAGCAGCCTGTTTCACCGTGCAGTGACTTAATTGAGGAATTATATAGCAAAATTAAATCTGCCAAAATTTAAATCCATCTGAAGAAACCTTTAGTTGCGGTTTTAATTATCACATGCAACCAGGCACCACCTGGTGTAGTATGTTGTGTTGGAAGGAGCGGTTCCACTTCAAAAGTGTATACACCTACCAAATGAAATAATCTTAGAAGGGTTTTGAATTTAATATTAAAGGAAAACATACAAGAACTAGGCGAATACATGGGATGGTGAGGCAAAGCCGATAATGGAAAGTGAACAACACCAATGGAGGATAAGGACGGATGAGCAACGGATAGCATTTAGAAGTTAATAAAGTTATTTTGTCGTACACATAGCCTGTGGTATAGTATAAGAATGATGAAGTGAGAAAGATAATTAACTTCAAGAGTAAAAATTTATATCAAGTTTATATACTTGATGTCTCTTTTGTAATATATATCGTCATAAATCCGGTCGGCAAACACTGTTTGGATTGCTCTTTTATTTCTTCAGTTTCTGAAGGACCCATGTCTCTTCCCCTGTGATAATAGTGTTCAGAAGAATCCTCTTCATCGTGGTAGCACTGGAGAATCGTTAACGTGGTGCCAATTCGCTGTGTTTTGTGATGGTCGAACAGCATCTTGGGAACCCATCTCGGACACTGCGGTACTAGAGTGTCTCAGTCACGACGATACGGAGACCTGACCTTGAAATTTCTGGAAACGACCCACGTAGCCCTGAAATTGTGTAGCGACGATCTTCTCGAATCGCCTGCTCCACTCGCTGAACAAGATCATCATCCGGTTGACATTCGCTTCATTCTCTGACCGCCTGCATCATGAGCGTATGTACGCCCTGCTTCAAAGTTCCTGTACCATTGTCGCACTTTGCTGTCACTCATGTTAGTTTCACCCTACACATTACTCATTCGTCGGTGAATTTCAGCGGCGTTGCACCCTTCAGCATGAAGAAATCGAATTACAGAACGCACTTCACGCTTGGCGGGCGACGCTGTTGTTCTAGGCGCGTTTTCGCTGGCAACTGATATGCAAAACGCAATCGATAGTCATACTAGAGACACTGCGCATATCTACGCTATAGTGCATTTAATTTTCACTACAGTTTTAATTTCATGACCGACCGGAACTTGAAAAAAATATAGCCCTTCTATCATGGGGTCACTCGGCATACCCATTTGCCCGCTCGGGGACGATCTCGCCCCCGATACGCTCCACGTCATCTCAATCTGATGGATAAGTATAACAAAACCCGTAACCAAAACGGGGTAATTTAACACACAGCAGTTCACCCCAAAATAGCTCAACAGTAAACAACAACGGTGGGAGGAAAAACGATACAGTCATAGGCTACCATCGCCAGCCGTGGATATCCCACCTCACCGTGTACATAGGTACTGTGATACCGACACCTGACACGTTAAAGTTACCCCGGAGGACCAGAAAATTCTCTGGGCTCTGGCCTGGTAGTCGGTCCTAAACCGCCTGTCCCGTTTTCTAGACGACTTTCCAGCTATCCCTGATCAGTTAGTACACGGATTTAGGGCGCAATCACCTCACCTTACCCCAAGCTGAAGTTTAGGATGCGCGTTCGTCATAAGTTATAGTTTTTCTGGGCACTAATGATTCTCCTCATGTTATTCGCTTGCGAAATTTGAGATATGGCCACAGAGAGCTGACTACCTGGTCACAAGGGTCACGTACATAATAGAGGATTTTGGAACATTTTTTCTGTTGGCTACTCTTTCCCCTTTGGCTACTTCACGAAGCCTATCTCTTTCATAGGTGGAGGATGAAGGCAGCCGCTGCATAGCATGATTGTACACAAGTTTACCAATATATCGAAGAGTCCTGGTTATGTCTCTTGGTACAACGATCCCAGAAGGTGTCGTTTTATGCGACATTGGTCCCCATGGCTTGTGGCCATGCCAGATAACAGTCGAGCAAACCCCCTGAGCAGCTAAAACTGTGCTACGTATTCAATACTTTTAAGAAGTAATTGCTTTCCAGATTCTATTAACTGGTATAAGAAATTTGTATAAATTACTCCCATCAGAGTGCAATGGGTCCTGCTTCCTAATAGGCACTAAGGGCAACAGCCTTCCTTTTACATTCTCTACCATCTTAAAGTTAAAAAATAGACCCTAAAATTTATATTATACTTAATTAATCTGTCTGCAGTAAAACCATATCGAGGGTGACTGTGCAGCAAAATCATTAAGGCTAAATCTCAGACTACCAGCAATGACAAGGACGACACCATGCAGTTGGTCTGTTGAGCTAGTGGTTCTCTGAGAATCAAGAACTTACGAAGCAGTTGATGGTGTAACAGAGGGTCAACTAAACATTAGAGCTATGGTAATCTCTATGGACCAGTTGTGTTTGCTCTTTACATTAATAAATGTGAAATTAAGTTAATTTAACCCTGTGCTATGTTTGTGACAAATAAAGCAAGTTTAGCACAGTTTGATGTCCTCATTTTTGTCACAATGTATGTATATATGAAGGATATATGATGGGTACCTGTATACCTTTCTGTAAGAAAAATTAAATTAAAGAATCTTAATACTGTCACAACTAGGGTAAATGAGTGAGGACAATAGCTGAAAGGGAACAGATGGTCAAGAACAACCCAAGGCTTGGCTTAACAATCATTATGTGTTATTACCAAAAGGCATGGAGAAACAGCAGAACAATGTTAGTTTAGAATAATATAATATATTGCTTTGACTTACATTTTCAGCGTATCTTCCTCTTACTGTTAAGTGATGTCCGGCTGCAGAGACGGCTCAACATGGCCACAACCATAAGTGGCCTGGAGCAGAGCACACAACAACTCTAAAGAATGACTAGCCCAAATTATACCAAATGGGCTTTGAGTGCACAGTTAAAAGGGTACAGTTTCGTATTGGACTTGGCTTACTGTAATGGCATATTTAAGCCAAATGTGATATGTTACACACTAATCGTGTGAGAATTGACAGAACCTTCTAGAAACTCATGATATCTTTCATATTGGATGAAGATGATAACATCATGTTAAAGACCACAGTACTTAACCCAGTATATAAGCCACTTATATACTGTCACACAAAGATTATGTATGCAAAGGTTCAGCACGTGAAGAAAAGGCTCAGTCGGCTCAGTAGCTCAGTCGATAGAGAACCTGCCTGTCGTGCTAGGGGTAACGGGTTCAATTCCCGGCTGGGTGTGGGAATTTTTCTCAAACCAAGATGATTCCCTATCTTCCACAGAGTCTGGAACTGTGAATGTGTGACTGGACTAAAGATAAATCCCAACGATTATGAGTTAAAACCATCAATATGTTCCAAAGGAGAAAGGAAGCCAATATGATCCCTGCAGTTAAAGATGGGGTACAAATGGAACAAAGAAAAGCGTAAAATATGTAAAATATTTAGTGCTATTGTGGTGTAGTAAATGTCAAAGTAGACCATAATTATCTTGAAACCAGTACACTATAATTAAACCTTTATAACCTAGGAATAACATAGATTTAGAAATAAATTGTCAAAGACATTTTAATTTGGATGAAAACAAGGAATGTAAATATTTCTCTATAATTGTTGTGATCAATTGCAAACTGAAATAAATAACGATCATATTTGTCTCTGGTGTGCTGGAATTTTGTCTTACAGGAGCTATTTTATATGCGGTAAATCTAGTGGCATAGGATTATAACTTTTAAGCATAACTACAAGCCACTGAATTGGGCCAAGTTTTAACCTAAAACTTGTGGATCAATTAGCTAGCACCTAACCAACAGCTATGGCCGCGCCGTAGCTCAGTGGTTAGACCGCTTGGCTCTCACCAAGGCGGCCCGGGTTCAATCCCAGGCGACCGCAAAGTGAGATTTGTGGTGGACAACACGGCGCTGGGGCGGATTTTCTCCGGGATCTCCGGTTTTCCCCGGCATCTCATTCCACCGGTGCTCCATCTTCATCTCATGTATCATCAGTGTCATCGCCTGCGGTGCCGTATGTAGTAAAAGCGGGCGTTAAACACTACACTTTTTTTAGCCAACAGCTGTTAAATTGTTACCAATTACACTGCAATGTATGTTTAATGTTTTCTGATTTCTGCATATGCATATTCCGTTTCCTCTCAACTTGCACTTTCTAAATGTTAAACTATCTCAGTACATTCCACATCTTAGCCCAACCACATGACTGTATCTGATAGCACTCTCAAAGTACTACTAGATTACAGTACGCGATAAATTAGTATAAAAATGTAAATTCCTTGTTTTCCTACGACACCCTCCATGTTCATTGATGCATGATGTACAAAAATAAGTCCAGCATATCTTTTTCTTTCTCTGCAACATATCTTAAGAACTGTATTCTATACTGAATTCTTTATCCAGATTTCCGCAGTAATAGTGTTTTACAATACCCTGAAGTCATAAAAGCAGTTTTAGAAAACAAGTCCATGATTGTGAACAGCGTAAATCAGAAACAAAAGATTGATGAAACAAATCACTTGCCTAAACTATGCTATACATAAATAATTTTTCCTAAACGTTGAATTTCTTAACGATCTTTCACAACTTTGAATAAAATACTAGATGTTTCACACATTTTTATGACAAAGGAAACATATATTTTGAATTTTCTGGTAACAGTCTCTGAAGTCCTCTTCATTCTGTGTGACTTCTGCAAAATTTGTAAACCATAAAGGAGTTTTGAGTTTTTATTTATGGATGCACCTAAACAGCTATGGTTCTCAGTATTCCATTCTGTATCCCACGTAAATGACTACTCCATTTTGCTTAGAGACCTTTTTATCAGGCCAGGGCCCCTTTTACGTGCCGTAAATCTATAGCACTGGACCACCAGCTTTACTTCCATTCCAAAGGAAGAGATGCTAAGGATATCTAAGTGTAAAAATATCCATCGACCTTCACTAGTTTTGAATCCATGACCCAGGGAACCAGAGGCTAACATGATACCCCTAACCATAAGACAAGAGCATTTTATTACACAAAAAATGTAGATGTCATTAAAGCAGACAATTAATATAAAACTCCTCTTTCTCCTTCCCCCTGTGGAGTTAACTATTTCTAAGATATTGGTTTGAATTTTTTAATAAATATACTTTTCTCAAACAGTAAGTCATTATTCTTTTCTTTTTCTTTTTCTCTCAATTATACAAGCAGAATGAATTTCAAAGCCTTCACATACTAACAATCTTTTAAGCCTACTTAAGCTTCCTGTATTTCCGTATTTCCAGTATCTGTAAGGAAATATAACATATAATTAAAATTTTCCATAAATGTACATGCTTAGGCTTCCACCGCTGGCGTCCATACCAAGGGAAGTGACATCTGGGCATGTAGGCTGCGGTCAAAGTGTAGGGATTTCTCCTGAGATGTCGCTCAAAACTCTGCTGAGCGAAACATCACGAGTAATTCCTTTATTTCAACCACGGCCTACAAGCCCAGAAGACACTTCTAATTTCTAAAAACTTTTATCTTGACTAATGTAAAACCAGAATAATTGTTGAGGTATTGGAAGAGGAAGTTATGGAATGAAAATACTTAAGCAATTTCTATTATTTTTATAATGCTCATTGCATGGTTTTCCTCATCATTTCAAGGAAAGCCACCATTAATCAGGGTTGGATTAAAGTCATTGTAACAAGTTTTTCTCCTGCAGATAGCAGATATATGAGCAGATCATATGGAAATACTACTCTCCCAAGCCATTTAGTAGCATGAAGAACAGGACAGCTTCCTTAAGAAAGTGTGGCAATCTGTGATTAGTACTTGAGACCATTTTTCTGTGTGCGGACCAATATGGATCATGCTATCAACAGTCAGCTCTTTGAGGAAAATAGGCAATGGACGCTGCTAGAGTTAGAGAGAGAAGTGGCACAAAGAAAATGCACCTTCCACAGGATACTGCACACAGAGCTTAAACTATGCAAAATCACATCCCATTTGGTACTGTCTACACCAATGTTTCTCAAACTCTTCTGCCTCAAGGACCCCCTTATCATCTAACAGCATTTTCGTGGACCCCTATAGTTTGCCAACTCAATTTATATAAACGAGTCGACTTTTGGTTCAATTGTATAATTGGAAATTAAATAATTACTGTAGGTATAATTTAAGATATTTTCTTGTATACTTAGTTTTAAATTTAATTAATGATAAATTAAAACATTTAAGTTAAACTAAATAAATAAATTTGTGTATAAAATGTATTTTAAATGAAATATATATATATATATATATATATATATATTCTTTTTTTAAATTCTATTTATTAATATTATCTTTTTTAATTTGAAATAAATTTTATACAAGTTTTCCTAACTAGGCTTTTATAGCTTTACATCAGTAAAAATTTGAAGTGCCACACTTGACGCAGCAACAACGACTGTTTTGTTGTGCGTGCGAACGTGCAGCCGGTGCCAGTGACCGCTGCACGAGCAGGCTAGGCGTCGCTGCTATTATAACGCTGCAATACACTCACCCAATTGTTACTTTGATTGCACCTCTCAGCTTCGTTACATCATTACCACATAGCTGCATAAAACATGTTAAGTAAAGCGTGTGTAGTTCGGCACCGAGCAGATAAGTGACTCAGTAAATACAATTCTAGGGTTTCTATAGTGTCAAGGCCCAAATGACCTTGCTGTCGACGGGCCCTAAAACACCACACACACTATAGTGTCAATTCAACACTATAACTTGAATTAAGGAACCCCCTCGTGGACCCCGTTACATCACTTCGCAGACCCCCGGGGGTCCGGGGACCACACTTTGAGAAATACTGGTCTACACTGATCGAAAATGAACTGTGGATGCAATATGCATCATATTCCCTGCACCTAGTATGCTGGTATCAAGACAGTGACAACTTTTTGTTAAGTGTAATTGTATTTAATAAATTTTGGGCCAGGGGATACAAACCAGAACTGAAAACATTAGTCCACGAAGTGGTAGCATGCCAGACCAGGAAGGAGGCAGAAGTTCCATAAGAATCCTTACCCATTGAAACTGATGGTAATTGTTGTATTTGATGTCAGGAGTGTCAATGTGTACAACTTTATTACCCATGGAAGAACAGTAAAGAAAGAGTACTACACAAACTTCCTTATGCAACAGGTACTTGGCATTTGGGAGAAGCATCTGGACCTTGTGAACGGTCCAATCATACCACATGACAGTACAACACCACATAAAGCAGACTATGTATGATGTTAACTGTGATGCTGGGAATAGGAAGATTTAGAGCACCTGCCATATTCTCCTGGAATTTTCATCTCAAACAAAAGGCTAATGAATCACTACGTGATAGGTGGTTTGCAGCATTCAGTGCCTCCCAAATAATTGGCAGCTTATGGTACAAGCTACAGTAGACTACTTTGAGGGTCTTGAAAACCAGTTTGGTCATATCAAGTGTACGTGTACTATGCTGTAATTATTTTGTACCATGACCTGTATTGTCCTTTTTACTCCCGCAATAAATATCTGAGGCACAATGGTCACAGTTTCTTTAATGTGCACAAATATAGTTCCCAACTTGCCCTTTCATTCCGGGCTAATATTTGCAAGAAAAGAAATAGCTGAAGCGTCTTTTGTCCCAACCCTTATACAACTACATTTTAAAGATTTTTTTGGGACTGTAGCCTGGTGATTAACATGTCAGCTTACAAATGTCAATGTCCTGGGCTCAGTACCTGGCTGAAGCATGGGAAGTTTCCTTTAGCCAGGATCATTCCTTATCCTTCTTAGAGTAGAGAGGAATGAAAGGGAGAACAAATATACTTATGTCAGTGGGCGGACTGTGTGAATCTAATAGAAATAAACATAACTGAGTGATAAAAAAAGGAAGCGAATATCTCTCAGCTTCCTACATCTCCTTTGTACTTAAAGCATAACTTTAATGGAACTGTTTGTTACTCAAATACCTATCTTTATAAACACGAAGCAGTTAGCAAAGTAAACTTTTATAAGAACAGTTTGTAGGATAAAAATAATTGATGATGATGATGATGATGATGATGATGATGATGATGATGATGATGATGATGATGATGATGATGATGATGATGATGATGATGATGATGATGATGATGATGATGATGATGATGATGATGATGATGATGATGATGATGATGATGATGATGATGATGATGATGATGATGATGATGATGATGATGATGATGATGATGATGATGATGATGATGATGATGATGATGATGATGATGATGATGATGATGATGATGATGATGATGATGATGATGATGATGATGATGATGATGATGATGATGATGATGATGATGATGATGATGATGGTCAGAGAAAGTCACACAAATAGATGTTTTAAAACATTACAGAAAGTAAAGTGTTAACACATCTGTGCAGTGTACCTAATCAGGGTTGGTTCGACATAAGGGCGCGAAGGCGCGCACCCCCTTCCACCCAAAAAATTACGGAATTAAATGAACTATGGCCTTGTCATTATTAAGATTAGCTTACTTTTAAAATATGAGAAAGCTTCATAGGGTGTAAAAGTGATGTTTTCGTACCTACAGCATGTGGCTTGGCACGGTAGGAATAGCACCGGCCTGTTGCATTTCCAGGTAACTAAACGCATGCAGCTCTGAAGGAGGTGAGGGTGTAGGGCAAACACTTGCGCGTGTGTTTATCCGGCGAGATTCTGTCCGCACCTAGTACTGTCCGCAGAATAGTTTTTTAGTGTTAAAATGCACGGTTTATTATTTTAGCGTTCTTTGTGGAGTTAGGAACATAAACAGAGTGTTACAGGTGGATTTATAAAATCCAATGACTAAAGAATGATGGATAAGTGTGAAATCACTAAAGGAAGTGCAATTTTTAAGGTTGAGCTACTTAAAAAAAAAGTACAATTGAAATTGTAGAGTAGACAAACGCCCGAATCCTTGATAGAAGAAAGGGAAACTAATAAACATAGTCTCACTGACTATACAGCTGATACTGTAATGAAGGAACATTTTGAACCAGTCACAGTATTTAAACGAAAACAGTACAGAATTATATATTAGGCTGCATGTTGAAAGTGTGTAGGGATAAAATAGAGAAACAAATAAAGGCTTCTGAGTTAGTTGCCATTCAGTGCAATGTGCCAACTGACATTTCAAATCACTGTCAGATGGTTTTCGTATTCCGTTAGGTATATGAGACATTTTGGGATATTTTTGAATCCTGAAAGAAGAGCTGTGGAATCTTGAGAAAGTGCATAAGGCATGAAATCAACCCGTTTCTTGTAGTTACTGTGACTTTGTGGGTTTGTAGAATTAATAGTTCAATTTGTCGAATTTCGGTATGTTCTATATTTGCGTAGAAACACTTCGTAGCAACAGAATTACATCACATATCACAATCTACAATACCAAGGTCGATGACAATAACCAGCAGCGATCTGATTACATTTGTTTACAACTCTCCTGTTATATCTGTTCACGACTGACTCTTGGCGAGTCATCGCCCCCTTAAATACCTCATTGATAAGTTCGAGACTATTATGTAACAATCACGAGATATTACTTGAATAAACAAGACATTGAAAGTTCTATCACCTTCCAGAAGCGTAACGTAATCTGCACCGGCAAGCCCTTTATCTCAAGCGCCATGTTTATCTGCTTATGTAAGCTCTTTATTTCTACACTGTCTGCCTATGAGTTCCTTTGTGTAGACAAACAACGCGACCTAGATAATGGCTCGCGACACTGCTCCCTCCTCAAAGCTGGTCGTCCCGAACAGCACAACCATAGCGGTCCAGACGATCCAGGTGTACCACCAACGTATTTCCCCGGGGCACCTTCTAGATGCGGTAGACCACGTCGTTAATCCTCTTCACCACCCGGTACGGTCCTTGCCACGGCTGCTGAAGCCTTTGGCAGCGTCCCTTGGTTCGAGAATGGCGATACAACCAGACCAGGTCACCCTGCTGGAACCCTTGGCTGTTGGCTTGCCTGTCGTATCGGGTCTTCATGCGGTCGCTCGCCTTCTGGATGTTCTGACGAGCCATCTCATGCACGTCGTGGAGATGGTCCACCAGGTTCTCCACATACTCAGCTGCTGGCTGTTTTGCGTCCGGGGGTCTCCCAAAGGCCAGGTCACAAGGGAGGCGTAGCTCTCGGCCAAACACTAAGCTGGCTGGTGTCATCCCAGTGGTGTCGTGTGGTGACGAGCGGTAGGCCAGCAAGAACACTGGCACCTTGACGTCCCAGTCTTGCGTATGGCTGGCCACGACCTTCCCCAGATGTTCTTCTAAGGGTTTGATATATCTCTCAACCATGTCGTCCGACTGTGGAAGTAGGGGTGCGATACGGGTCTTGTTTACCCCAAGTCTTTCTAGTGCCTCCTTCATTGTTTTGGATTCAAAATTGTTGCCCTGGTCGCTGTGGAGCTCTAACGGCACCCCAAATCGGCAGAACACTTGCTCCACGAGGCAGTCTGTGTTGGTCTTCGCCTCCTGGTTCGGAATGGCATACACCTCCGGCCACTTAGTGAAGTAGTCTACGACCAATATCAGGTATTTGTTGCTTTGGTCGGAAACTGGGAATGGTCCAGCTATGTCGACGGCAATCCTTCGATGGCACTGCGACGTTGTACTACTGCATGCGACCCTGTCTCCTAGTCTAGGAGCCGTGACTTGCCACGCACACGTGACATTGACGGCACCATCTCCCAGCATCTGCTTGGAGCCTTAGCCAGCAGTAGCGCTGCCGAAGTTTGACGATCGTCTGGTTTGCTCCCAGGTGTTCTTCTGAAATACCGACGTGCACTTCCTCCAAGACCTCCGGAACCTTATATTTGGAGAAGCACCAACTGTTCCCTCTACTTCTTCCCATTAGGCGATTCCCATACCCGGAACAGCACGCCCTCTCTTGTCTTCAGTGAGTCCCATTGGGCCCAGTACGACTTGTATGTGGCGCTCCTTGGTGCGATATCCTCCCAGGTTTGTCTTGTCCCTGCCTCCACTTCTCTCAAGAGTGGTTCCAAGTCTGCGTCCACCAGCTGCTCTCTCCTCAGGCCTGCACTATCCCAGCCATCCGCAGGCACTGCGGCACTCTCTTCCTCCTCCACTCTTGTGCATTGGCCTCAGTCCTCTGGTCAGGGTCTTCGGGATATGATGTCTGCGTTACCCTGGCTCTTCCCTCTACGATGCTCAGAGGTGAAGTCGCATTCCTGTAGCCTGTATTCCTGTAGTATTCTACCTTCATGAAGAGCCCGCAGATTCTCAGGCCTTGTTCGGGTTGCCGGAGTATCATCTCTTCTCCATTAAGCCGCAGGACCCTCCTGCTGACGTCGACCGTCGCCTCGTGTCTCCTGAGGGCATCCAATCCCAGTATCACCTCCTCAGCCAGCTTCGCGACGAACACCCAAAGACGTACGGCACTCCGTCCCAAGGTCAACTTCAGTAGCGCCTCCTTCTCCACAGGCAAGGTGTCGCCCGCTTCAGTCACAAGCTGGTATGGTTGGCTCAGCTTCCTCGTCGGCAAACCCTTGGCCACGTCAGGTCTGATGATGGTCACGGCCGCCCCGGTGTCCATCAGCACGCGGCACGGCTCCCCTCTCACCCAACTCTCCGCGATTATTCTGTCATCCCTACGTACGGCTGACAGCGCGCAATGTCATTCTAGGGGATGGTGATGTCGCCTCCGACGTGGCCCTCAACATGCCGGGTCTTACTGGTTCTTCCGGCTGCTCTTTCTGGTTTCGGCTGTCTCTGTCCAAGTATTTCGGCTGGCCGCACCCGCAGCACACGTCACTAGGTCTTTGTCGGCGTCCCTCGATTGGTCTTCGGGCTCTAGTGTATCGGATACCCCTTGTTCGAGACGTCGGGGTAGCCGTCTCCTTCGCCGTCTCCATCCTTAATGCTGCCGTTAGTGCCTCGTGGATGGTTTTGTAATCGCCGATAATTAGGCGCGCACGAATTTCCGTGTCTCGTACCCCGTCGACAACGTTGTAGGCAGCCTCTCGGCATACGAACTCTGGTGGGAGGTCGACTAAGGCTTTACTAGCCAGCTGCTCAATTGCCAGTATGAACTCCTGCAGCGTCTCCCCTGGCTGCTGAGACCTTACCTTCAGCTGGCTGCGGTACGCTGCGGCTAAGCGGTGGTTTCCAAAGTGATTCACCAGGGCCTTCCAGATGTCCTTGTGCGCCGCCGCCGTCTGAACCGCGTTCAGGACTTCTGCGGACCGTCCCTGGAGGTTGGCTATTAGCTGTGTGGCCTCTTCCTCTGGGCACCACTTGTTGTGCTTTTCCACCGTGTCGAATTGACGGCGGAAGACTTCGAAAGTTGTCGCTCCGTCGTATTTAGGAGGTTTGACGCGAGCAGAGGTTGTGTCGCGTCCCGTCGCGTCGACCTTTAAATCCTTTAACCTACTGCCGACGACGTTCTCCACCATGGCGTTCAGGGACTTTGTGTTGCTGTCGGCTTTTCTCTCCAGCTCGTTAACGCGGCTCGCCAGGTCTTCGACGCTCTCGCCTAACTCTGTGACGTCCTTCTTTACGCTAGCCAACTGCTCCTCGAAATTTGCGGCGAGGGTCTCATTCGCCACTTTCATTTCCGTGGCCAATTTGGTCATCTTCGCGGTCATTGTTGCGGCCAAGTTGTTATTTGCAATCTCCAACTTCTCTAGTATCTGTGCCAATGCAGCCTCCGTGCTGAATGTTCCACTCCTGACACCAATTGTGACTTTGTGGGTTCGTAGAGTTAAAAGTCCAATTTGCCGAAATTCGAAATGTTGTTTATTTGCGTAGAAACACACTTCATAGCAGCAGAATTATATCACATATTTTATTCTACAACACCATGGTCGATGACAATTACAAACAGCGTTCTGATTACATTTGTTTACAACTCTCCTGTTACATCTGTTCACGACTGACTCTTGGCGAGTCGTCGCTCCCTTAAATACCTCATTGATAAGTTCGAGACTGTTCTGTAACAATCACCAGATGTTTCTGGAATAAACAAGATATTGAACGTTCTATCACCTTCCAGAATCGTAACTTAATCTGTGCTGGCAAGTCCTTTATCTCAAGAGTTATGTTTATCTGCTTATGCAAGCTCTTTATTTCCACACTGTCCGCCTATCAGTTTCTTTGCGTAAACAAGTCGCGCGGTCGTAGATAATGGCTCGCGACAATACCAAAGAAAAGCTCATTGCTCAAACCATTAACGGGGCCAATGTTATTAGTGGAAGGACTGGTGGAGTACAGGCCAAAATAAGGGAAGCATATGCATATCCGTATTTTATCCACCACTATGCACAGCAGTTGAATTTAATCATACAAAAGGCAACAGACACTGATTCCCAGGTACATGTGATCTTTTCAAATCTGTTTGGGGTCCCAGCATGCTTTTCCAATTCCTCTTTGCGATCTGATATTTTAGAGAATGTTGTGTAATCTTGATCGCACAGAGCTGCATTAACAAGATGGAATTACAAAATTCGTACCGTCAATGTTGTGTACGAAAACATAGAAAAACTGATGCTTCAATATTATTGAAAAGAGCTGCACTGATACAACCACAATGAACGAAGCAGTAGCTGTAGAAGAGCTCTTGAAGATCCAAATTTTATCTTTTGGCTAACATTTTCCACAAAATCCTACCTCATGTAGACATTTTGTACCAGCAGTTCAAAAGAAGAGCAAAGATAGTGTAACGTGTAACGTTAAAGTATAGTGTAGCGCATCGGAGTGACATCCTTATATCTAAACGACAAATATAACAGGAAAGACTAAATATTGATGAAATACACAAAAACTTATGTGAAGAGTTTCAGTAGCCGCCAAAGAAAAAAAAAGCTATGGAATGTGCAAGGTTTGGAGATGACAAGGTGTGTAAAGTCATCACAACTCATATTAATATAGCAGTTTTGGGCAAATATCGTGTTAGGCTTCCTGTACTTATTTCTAAGGTATATATATATATATATATATTACAACTTGAGAACCACTATTCCCGTTCGTTATAGGGGTAGAATTTGAAAAAGAAAATGTTCTTACAATTTAAAGGTGTAATAATTTATTGTTGTCAATACTTAGCAAGCAAAACCGTTTCTGCGCCCCCCCTCCAAACAGAGCCGCCACTGTACCTAATATAATCCTTCAGTGAGAAGTTTCATAAAGATAAAGATCCATCAGTAGCAAAACATGGTGTGATATTTAGGGAAGCGGCTCCTGTATGTCTGCAGCTTATGAAGTTGAGTTTGAACCTTGTTGCCTGTATAAAGGTTGTGCTTCCATAAATGTCATACCATGCTGATATCCATTACCTCTTTTTTTATAGCAAAGTTAGAGATATAGAAAATAATTTCCTTCACTTAAGCAGCCCAATCATTTGCTGGATGTTCAGTCAATATGACATGGTAAGCAATTCATGTGGTGCCTCTTTAATAAAGATGTTCAGAGTCGTATCTACCATAGAAAGAATAGACTATAGATCATATAAACATTGGTAAAAAGTGTAATTATTTTACATAAAAATATAAACTATTCACATAGTAAAAAACTAATAGCCTAAAAAAGTTTTAAATGCATTTATTAATAAAAGTTTTCATAAAATATAATTGATACAAATTTTCTTCTGTAATAATATTCAAATAAATAAAACCTAAAAGTATTTGTCTTTTTCATATTCTAGAATTTCCAATAATTTTTTCTACTTGATGATTTCGTTTTCTAGATCTTCCATTTCTTGTACAAGTCTCTCTTCATCATCGAATAGCCGCTTGAGACGCTGAGAATTTGTTTCTTTAAACTCTGCAAAATAGTTGTATAGTTTGAATAACTTTCTTCGTTGATTTATGTAATGTAGAATATGCGTCTGGAAAAAAAAGAGTAATGCAGTTAAACTTTCTCTGTGCAATAAATAATTCTTAGGATTTTATCAGCTATAAAAATATATTAAAAAGGAAAGGTACATTCTAAAACCAATACAGAAGCTGTGATTACTACTCTAACCCAAGGTTTGGTATTTGTTTTATTTATGTCATCAAGAATACAGATATACAGCAAATACAGCAAGAAACACATTTGATGTGTGCATTCATTGACATTCTTCTACAAACTATTAATATAAAAGCTTATTATTGTAGCTACCATTTGTTAATTCAAATAAACTTTCAATCTATATTTACACATTTCATTGTATTATAGAGTCGCGAACCCGTTATCACGAAAGCGCTGCTTGTGCACACTAAGAAACAGATAAAGATAGCACGGAGATAAAGGTCCAACAAAACAAATAAAGTTAGATAAATGCAAAATTCTAGTGGCATCTTGATTGATAGAGAACATTCTAGAACAGTCTAGAAATATGAATGGAAGTATATATAAGAGATCGCGACACGGCAGAGGAGTAGTCGTACACAGAGTTGCAACGAGAGTTGTAAACAGTGGAAGTTGAATGAACTGGTTTGTTTGTAGTCAACGGACTTGAGCATTGTATTTGTGCATGTTACGTAATTCTGCTACTGTAAGGGTTGACCAAAGTGTATTTCTACGGAAATAAAGAACAATTTGAATTTTTGCAATTTGGACTTTTAATTCTACGAACCCACAATTGGTGTCAGGAGTGAGACATACCTCGATGGACGCTGCATTGAAAAAGACTTTTAGCGGAACTGAAAGAAATGAAGACGGCTAACGACAACCTCACCGAGAAAATGGAAGAAATGAAGGCCGAATTAACAACGAAGACGGAAACGGCAAATAACAATCTGGCCGTGGAACTGAAAGAAATGAAGACAGCAAGTGACACCCTCGCTGTGAAGACGGAAGCTGCAAACAATAACTTGGCCGCAACAATGACCGCGAAGATGACCGAATTGACCACGGAAATGAAAGTGGCGAATGACTTCCTCGCCGCAAAGCTTGAAGAGCAGTTGACCGGCGTGAAGGAGGATGTCACGGAGCTGATCAAGCGGATGGGTCAGGTGGACGAGCGCGTAGAAGACCTGGCAAACCGCGTTAACAACCTGAAGGGAAAGGCCGATAGCAACACCAAGTCCCTGAAAGCCATGGTAGAGGACATCGTCGGCAGGAGGCTTAAGGACTTGAAGGTCGACGCGCCTGGACACGACACAACATCTGCGTGCGTCAAACCTCCTAAATACGACGGCGCGTCAACGTTCGAAGTCTTCCGCCGTCAATTCGACACAGTGGCCAAACACAACATTTGGTCACCAGAGGAAGAGGCTACACAGCTAATAGCCAGCCTCCAGGGACGGGCCGAGGAAGTTCTGAACGCGGTCCAGACGGCGGTGGCGCCAAGGACATCTGGGTAGCCCTGAAAAACCACTTTCGAAACCATTGCTTAGCCGCAGCCTACCGCAGCCAGTTGAACTGAAAGTCGCATTAGCCAGGGAAGACGCTGCAGGAGTTTGCGCTGCCAATTGAACAGCTGGATAGCAAAGCCTTAGTCGATCTCCCACCAGAGTTCGTATCCCGGGAAACCACCTACACTTTCGTTGATGGGGTACGCGACGCGTAAATTCGTCAGCGACTAATGCTTGGCGATTACGAAACTATCCACGAGGCGCTAATGGCAGCATTGAGGATGGAGGTGGCCAAGGAGACGACTACCCCGACGTCCAGAACCAGGAGTTTCCACTACATGGGGGAACAGACGGCCAGCCGAGGGACGACGGTGAAGACCTAGTGGCGTGTGTTGGGGGTGTGGAGAGCTGGGACACCTGGAGAGAGACTGCCCACACCAGGAAGAGCAGCCGGAAAACGAGTAAGGGCCATCGTAAAGAGAGGCACGTCGGCACTACCACCACCATGCCCTCGAGTGATACTGCGTACCGTCAGCCGACGGATGGATGACAGCCTCATTGCGGACGGTTGGGGTAGAGGGAAACCGTGCCGCGTGCTGGTGGACACCGCGGCAGCCGTGACCATCATCAGACCTGATGTGGCCAAGGGTTTGCCGTCGAGGAAGCCAAGCCGACCATAACAGCTTATGACGGCATCGGGCGGCACCTTGCCAGTGGAGGAGGCCCTACTGAAGTTCACCTTGGGGCGAAGTGCCCTATGTCTGTGGGTGATCGCTGCAGAGATGGCTGAGATGATACTGGAACTGGATGCCCTCAGGAGCCACGACGCAAAGGTCGACTTCGCCAGGAAGGTCCTGCGGCTCACTGGAGAAGAGAAGATGCTCCGGGTCCCTGAAGAGCGCCATGGAATCCGCAAAGTCATCCTGAGGAAAGAAGTGGTTATCCCCGCAAGAACCGAGTTGGTGGTGACGGCGCAACTGGAAGACCATTAGACGAAGAACATGATGCTGGACCAGAAGACGCCTGTGCACGGACACTGTGTAGCCAGAACATTGTTGCTGTGCCAAGAGGAGCTGCCAGTGAGGTTGCTTAACCTGACAGACACCGATAACGATATCCACGCCGGGACGCAGTTGCATATGTGTGAGCCCGTGGTCAGCATAACACAAATCAACTGGACCCATGAGCCGGTGCCAACGCAAAACCCGGGACCCTGGCTGGGAGGCTTATTTAGAGGGTGGCCGACCACCTGACCGCAAAGCAGCTGCAGACGTTTCGACAACTGCTTAGGCGCGTCTTCACCTAAGGCGACGATAACTACGGCCGCACGGACAGAGTACTACACCACATTGACACCGGAGACGCCCAGGTATTTGGTAATCACCTAGACGCGTTCCGCTGGCGAAACAAATGGCGGTACGGGTCATGCTAGAGTACATGAAATCCAGGGGAGTGATTGAAGAGTCTGACAGCCTTTGGTGTTGCCCTGTAGTTCTGGAGAAGAAGAAGAATGGTGAGCTACGCGTCTGCGTGGACAACAGGAAGCTGAATGCTGTCACCAAGAAGGATAGCTACCCCTACCCCAGATTGATGACACCCTTGACAAGTTTGCTAGTGCACAGTGGTTCTCAACCTTGGACCTGAAGCCGGGTTACTGGCAGGTGGCTTTAGACCCGAGAGACAAGGAGAAAACCGCATTCTCGACAGGCCCAGGGCTTTGGTAGTTCACAGTTTTGCACTTTGGTCTATGCAACGCACCAGTTAACTTCCAACGCCTCATGGAGTCAGTGATGAGAGACTGACTTGTGACGCCTGCCTACTATACCTGGACGACATCATCATCGTTGGCAAGACTTTCGAAGATCATCTCGCCAACCTGAGTAAGGTGCTACAGAGATTGCAGGCGACCAACATGAACCTAAACGCAAAGAAGGGCCAGTTCTTCCGCGAGGAAGTCAACTATTTGGGCCACATATTCTCACCAATCGGAGTGGTCACAGACCCGGAGAAGACACAGACCGTGAGAGATTGGCCTCAGCCGAAGGATAAAAGAGAATTGCACAGTTTCCTGGGGCTGTGTAGTTACTACCACCTCTTTATAAAGGGCTTCTCCAACATCGCCAAACCCCTCACCCGATTAACAGAAGAATACCAGCCTATGTGTGGACGGAGGACGCCAAAGACGCTTTCCAGCACCTGAAGAAGACACCTTGCAGTGCTCATATTCTGGGACTTCTACAACTAGGCGGTGCCTTCATTGTGGTCACAAACGCCAGCGACCACTGCATTGGGGTGTCCTATCCCAAGTCCAGGACGGCCACGAGCGAGTGATAGCTTACTACAGCAAGACGCTATCCAAGGCAGAGAAGAACCACTGGATCATCCGGGGAGAGCTACTGGCGGTATTACAGATCCTGGAGCACTTCCACAACTACCTGTACGGTCAGCCATTCCACCAGCGTACTGACCACTCCGCCCTCACCTGGCTATTAAGTTTTAGCAACCTTAGGGTCCAGAGACTGCAGGAGTACCACATCACCTCTGAACATCATACAGGGAAGAGCCACGGCAACGCAGACGCCATGTCCCGAAGACCCTGACGAGAAGAATGCGGCCAATGCACAAGAGTGCTAGAGAAGGAGCGTGCCGCAGCTGTCAGAGTGGTCATAGCAGCGCCTGCGGATGGCTGGGATAGCGCAGGCCTGAGGAGGGAGCAGCTGGCGGAGGCCAACTTGGAGCCACACTTGAGCGAAGTGGAGGCACGGACAAGATCGACCTGAGAGGACATCACACCAAGAAGGGCCACATACAAGTCGTACTGGGCCCAATGGGAGTCGTTGAAGACAAGAGAGGGCGTGCTGTTCCGGGTATGGCATTCACCTGATTGGAAGATGCAGAAAGAACAGTTGGTACTTCCCCGGAGCAAGATTCCGGAGGTCTTAGAGGAATTGCACGCGGATTCTTCTGGAGGATACTTGGGACCAAACCAAACGATCGACAAACTCCTACAGCGTTACTACTGGCTGAGGCTCCGAGCAGACGCTGAGAGTTGGTGCCGTCAATACCATGTGTGCGTAGCGATTCGCCGCCCCCAGACTAGGTGCCGGGGTGGCATGCAGCAGTACAAAGTCGGAGTGCCATTCGAACGGATCGCCATCGACATAGCTAGACAATTACCAATGTCCGACCGAGACAACAAGTACCTGATAGTGATCATGGACTACTTCACCAAGTGGCCGGAGGTGAATGCCATCCCGAACCAGGAGGTGAAGACCATCACAGACTGCCTCGTGGAGCAACTGTTCTGCCGTTTTATAGTGCCTTTTGAGCTCCACTGTGACCAGGGCACCAATTTTGAGTCTAAACTGATGAAGGAGACACTGGAGAGACTTGGGGTGAACTAGACCCGCACAACACCCCTACATCCGCAGTCGGAGGCATGGTGGAAAGGTACATAAAGACCTTAGAATAACATCTAAGGAAGGTCGTGGCCAGCCATCAGCGAAACTGGGAAGTCAAGGTGCCACTGTTCCTGCTGGCCTACCGCTCGTCATCCTAAGACACCACTGGGATAACGCCAGCTAGCTTAATGTTCGGCCGAGAGTTGCACCTATCTTGTGACCTGGCTTTTGGGAGCCCTCTGGACGCAAAACAGCCAGCAACCGAGTATGAGGAGAACATGGTGGACCGTCTCCACGACATGCATCAGATGGCTCGTCAGAACATCCAGAAGGCATGTGACCGCATGAAGACCCGATATGACAGGCGAGCCAACAGCCAAGGGTTCCAGCAAGGTGACCTGGTCTGTATGTACGCCGTATCCGGACTAAGGGACGATTCCTGAAACTTCAACAACCATGGCAAGGACCGTACCGGGTGTTGAAGAGGATTAACGACGTGGTCTACCGCATCCAGAAGGTGCCCCGAGGAAAGATGTTGGTGGTACACTTGGATCGTCTGGCCCGCTACGATGATGCTGTTCGGGACGACCAGCCTTGAAGAGGGAGCAGTGATGCAAACCCGTTATAGCGATAGCGTGGCTTGTGCACACAAAGGAACTGATAAAGATAGCACAGGGATAAGGGTCTGCCAAAACAAATAAAGTTAGATAAATGGAAAGTTCAAGTGACACCTTGATTGATAGAGAACATTCTAGAACAGTCTAGAATTATCAATGGAGCTATATATAAGAGATCACAACACGCCAGAGGAGTAGTCGTAAATGGAGTTATAATGAGAGTTGTTGTAAACAGTGGAAGTTGAATGAACTCTTTTGTTTATGGTCAACGGTCTAGAGCATTTTATTTGTGTATGTTACGTAATTCTGCTACTGTAAGGGTGACCAAAGTGTATTTCTACGGAAATAAGGAACAATCTGAATTTCTGCAAATTGGACTTTTAATTCTACGAACCCACAAAATCACAATATAGTAAGTAAAGCCAGTCAGATTTTAAAGAATGCATTGCTATGGAAACTATTTGAAATTATGTCCTTCTCATGACCATGAGAAAACACAAATAATGACTTCTCATTTGAGAAAAGGATAAACATTTTAAAATTCAAAACAATTATCAGGAATAGTTTGGCAATGGTTAAGTTTAAAAGAATTATTGTACAAAATTATATTCTTTAACAAGACCTAAGTCTTTTTTGTATTATGATTTATAGTTTACCAAGTATGCAAATGTCATTCTCAATGAAGGGGACTTCAGAAGCTATCCCCAAAACTTCAATACATGCATTTCATTAATTATGATGATATTGTAAACATTGTATTTTAATCAAACTTATTTGAGCCAGTATTGAGAAAATTAACATTTTAGAAAAGTTTTCCATATAAAGATTAGTACAGGATAAGAGGGTTTTCTTGAACATTTTTGTGTTCCATTCTTTAAGGATGTTGAGCTTAAATATGAATTTTGGTATTTAAATGACTTTTCATTTCTGTTCACACACAGAAATACCAAAAATACCGTTTTTGGATTTAGAGAGTCTCCAAATGTGCATTTCCAAAAAATATTGGTAATTTTTTGTGGAATACAATACTTCCTTATACTTATTACAGGTAAACAGAGAAATTTAAAATGGGTATAAAAGAGATTGTAAGGAATACAGTAATTTCTGTACTTTTTATAGGTAAGTGCATAAAATGCATAGAAAAAGAGCTTGTAAATAAAACAGGTAATGAAGCTAAGAGATAGAAAAGATTAAAAGTATTTGTTACACTGGAAGAAGAAAGAACAGCAGCTCTTCAAGAATATATGATGTGTTATCATTCACTTGACAATATCTTTATAAAATATTGGGTGTTTCAAAAGATTCTCCACACTGAGGGGAATACACTAACACTCACTCACGTCAATTAGGTGGTTAGTTAGTGGTCAAAATATTGACTTCACATGGACAGCAACAACATATTAGCTTTACTTTACAAATGAAACTTTCTCCCTTTGTTTTCAAGCGATTGGAAGATGGAAGAACGCTTTCTATCTGCTTGAAGGTCAATGCTCCTTCTCCATACTTTCAATTCCAAATTAACCATACCTATATGCCTCCAAGTATATTGTAGAGACTCATTTGAGACACCTATTACTATTTTTCTGACTACTTCTTATTTGTCAAGATAACCTTAAATTGCATATGTAGACTAAATTAAGCCAGCATGGGCACATTTCAGCAACTTGCAACATTTCATGCAAGACTATTGAGTTGGAATATTTGTTCTGTAATGTTTATCATGCTGAAGCATCATATTTAATGTATAGCCTGGACCTGTTTTACTATGCTGGTAATGGAAAACCTATCAACTAAATTTCCAGGTGAGTAAATCTACATGCACTGTCATAATGAGGCAGTTGTTGAATATGTACAAGTATATTTTCTTAGGATACCACATGTACAATCAGCTTATTTTTCAGGAAATCTGTTAGTGACTTCATGCTTAGGTTAGTGTAGAAACATTTCTCAAACAAGCAGATATGCACCTTTTCAGAAATGTCAACATCTGAAAAAGACAGTAAGAGATTTTTGGACGATGTTTTTGATATGACTGATGTGATTTATTAAGTACTAGAACAAATACATCCTGGCCACCCCTGAGCTGAGCCCTGGCTGCTTTCCTTAGGTCAGCCTTTCAATATAATAACATACTTTTCCAAAATGTTTAAAGATTTCAAGAGTAACTCCTAAACATAAAAAGGTGTTGCTAAAGACTTAGAGAATTATCATCCAATTAGCTCAGTGCCCATTTTCTCTAAAAAATGTTAATACAAAATTTATGGTAGAATTTAACCTTATTTTGAGAATAATCACTCAATATCTCCATTGCAATTTGGCTTTAGAACTGGTAAATCCATTTCTATGGCTCTTGAACATATTGTCAAATACATAATTCAAGCTTTTGAAGAAAAAAATATTATGTCACCTATTCTCTGTGATTTATCTAAGGCCTTTGACTGTGTTGTGCCTGTGTTATCGCTTAGTAAATTAAGAGTATTATGGCCTCTCAAGTAATTGTCTTGAGCTATATATATACTTGTCAAGTAGACAACAATTTGTATCTATAGATAATGATAGTGCTTGTTGCTTGGCTCTTTAATATATAGTACCCCAGGGCTCTGTTCTTGGTCCTTTTCTATTTTTGATTATGATTAATGATATTTCTAGTTATTTTTCTGACTCACCTATATTGTATGCTGATTACATCATGCTTTGACGCACTAATTTAAGTAACCTTGACCTTTTGTCCAGCTTAAACCTTAACAGAGCACAACACTGGCTTTCCAGTAATAGTTCTTTTATTGAATCAAACCAAACAAAATTTATGTACCTTGGGTTAAGGGAAGTTTCGAACTACACTTCTCAGTGTGTTAATTCACTAGGTTTTAAGCTCAATACGAAGCTCACATGGAAAAACCATGTTTCTGAAGTATGTAATAAAATTACTCCCATAATATTTTTCCTTTGTAAACTAAGATCTACTCTTCCACCTGATGGTTTGAAAAATATTTATTTTAGTCTTATTCACTCTCATTTATCATATGGTATACATTTATAGGGACATTTCCCTCACATTAAGGATATTTTAATTTGTCAGGAAAGGGCATTAAGGTTTATGTTGAACAAATGTTCAACCGAGCCAAATAAACCATTGAGTATTCAACTGAAAATTTAAACTGTTGTCAATCTGCATAAATATTTTGTCTTGCTGTATATACATAAAACCATAAAACCAGTGTGTACTGAGAGCTGATGTTCACAGTATTAAGAAGTAAATTGAAAAAGGTTTTTTCCAATATGAGAGTGAAACTTTAGTATATGGAATTTTATAGATGAAACAATGAAGATCTCTGATAGCAAATTTTTTAACTTGAAATCAATAATTTCATACTAAGTCACACATAAGTCATTCTTAAAAGGTAGAATCAGAACTGAAACATTTAATGGTGTAGCATTCTGTATTATTCCAGCTTTCAGAGTTTGCCTTCACATGGTTTGTCTGTGTTATCAAATATCACGGATTGCCCTTATAAATGGAAACTATAATAAAAACCTTAAAGCTAGGAACTTAAATGCTTAAAAATTCCAAGTTGCCATTGTACTATGTGATCTCGAATTCGATTTTCCTTGTGGTCTACCCAGAAAATGAAAATCAGTTGGAGAATTTAATGTCATTCCAGTTTGGGTAGCTCAGTGGTAGAACCCCCAAATCCAGAGTAGAAGATTCGTAGTTAAAATTCCGGCTATGACATTGAAGTTTCTAGTTCTGATTCTAACATTCTAAAGTTTACCCATACACAACTTTTGTGTGTTAGAACAATCACCTATCACTGTTTTTCCTTATAAATAAGCCATTCTTTATTGCAATCAAAATATCACTACTTCTAAAAGTATGAGCTGAACAAAAAATGTATCCATCAATCTGTCAATCAATCAATTCCTTTAATCCCTATATAGAACATAGGGCCATAACAAATCTTCACCACTGAACTCAGTTTCTTGAAATAACCTGTATATCCTTCCAAGACTTATTTAGTGCTCCTAATTCTGCTTTGTCTGTGCTCCTCCAAGTTATTTTTGTAGTTCCAATTCTTCTTTCTCCCTGTGGATTCCATTCCAATACCTGTTCAGCTATACTTTTGGTTCCCTTCTTAATGTGTGTCCAACTCATGTCCATTTTCATTTCTTTACCAATTGGTATCTGATTTGTAATTTCCAATAATGCAGTGTTGCTGATGGTTTTTGGCCATAAAGTCTTGGTATGTATCTTAAACACCGATTAACAAAAGTTTGCGGTATCTTATTTCTTTCTTGTCCACTCTCCATGTTTTGCAGCCATATAACAATACAGGTAGCACATTTGATTTAAAAATTTGAATTTTGATATTTCTATGTATATATATTTTATGAGTTCCATATTGCTCTTAGTTGAGAAAACATATCTTTTCCTTTATTTTTTTTCCTACCTATACCTTGGTCAGCTGCTCCATTTTAGGATACTATACTTCCCCAATAGTTAAAATATTCAATTATTTCTATTTCATGTCTGTCTACATACAATTGAATTTTATTTGTTTAATTTATTCTCATTTCTTTAGTTTTGGACTTACTTTCATGCCAATGTCTTGGGCTTCAATTTTTTAGTTGAAGTTTCATTTTAATGACTTTAAAGCTTTGTGCCATTGTAAATATATCATCAGAAAAATCTAGATCTTCTAATCTGCAATATAAACCCCATTATATTTCTCTTCTGCTCAGAGCTTCCTTCATCATATATCCTTCATAACCATTACGAAAAGTATTGGTAATAATGCACATGTCCTGCGCCTTGGTGTAATGGGCTAGAGTGTGTGCTTTGGTTTTGTGAATCTGGAATACACCGGGGATCAATCTCACCCTTTGGGGGTGCACATTTTAAGTCCCAGGTCACAGCGGTCTCTATACAGGAGGAAAGGTTAGCGGAAGGGGTGGTCATGTAGAAAGGTCATCAGAAAGCATGGAGTCCGTCGTGAGAACTCCCTTCACATTGAGGTTTAGGTTTCTGCAATAGTATTACATCTACCCACACACCTTGTGATTGAATTATGATTATTTATTACCATACCATACCATACCATACCATAACATACCATACCATTATGATTGAATTTAGTTCTCCGTTTTCATACATTTTGTACTGTCAATCTACACAACAATGCATGTTGTGTGTTGCATTCTCTTGAAAGAGTGCATGTTCATATCGTAAAGATACAAGTACAGTTATTATTCTAAATGCTATTTCGCCCCCACACTAATAACGAATGCAGTTGGAGCCGACAACCCTTCTCTATTAACAACTTCAGGATATGCATTGCCGACAGTTTCCCTTTTAAATAGTTCTGTGCAATGCTCACACTTTATTTTTATGGCAGTTTTAAATGCTGCATAACCACAAACATAGCAGGGCTGATTTACCAATTTCTTGTACCATACTACAATAAGTATTTCTAAAATAACCTATATCTGTGGTATTGCCGTCGACTTCTAACATTTCATTACTGCCATTACTAAAAGGCTTTGGAGTCAAGCAGGCTGAGCTGGCAAGGTTAATAAGGGAAACAGCACCATAATTTATACAACTAGAGTAACGAACATGTATGTTTTTAGATAAAATATTGTAAACAGCGAGTTGTATAAATAAATAAAATTCAAATTCATGACTGCCATTATTTAAATCCAGGTCCAGTGTCAGCATACCATATCGCACAGATTTTATTCCTAACATGCTTTTTGCTCTAATTTTTTCTCTGCTTCAATTATTTTAATCATGCCAATTTTGCAGTTTCCACCACTAAATTGCTTATACATACTGAACCTTTAATCTAACTTATAAATTTGAAATTTTTCACACAACACATATTTCTCATTTAAAATAGTGAGAATTTAATAATATTTATAAGACGTTTGTACTTTGTATTAAAGCTTAGCCGGTGTCATTTGTTAGTGATCCCCCTTTAAGTTGCTCACCAAATTTCATCCAATCTTTTAGCCAGATAGTGAAATGTTCAAGAAACTGCAATCTCGTATCTTCCATGGATATTCGAATTCATTATTTCTGCGTGCATCACAAATAGGATTCTTTTTATTTACAATGGAACAAAATTTCCATATAATATCAAGAAAATCAGCTGTCTTGTTATCTTCATGAATAGCCATTAATGCCCTAGTGCTTTCATGGAAGACATATAAAGCAAGAGCTACTTGTCTTTCAATATTGGTTGGGTATAAAGTCTTGTAATTTAATTTGTAATCTTTCTTTACAATGCTCTCTCTCTCTCATTTTTGTATGCAGACCTCATATGATTGAATTCTGCTTTTTATTGGATTTGTACTGGAAGTTTTACTGAGAACTTCAAAATCAGAGAATGAAAATGTCTTAATGGGATCCTTTTGATTTAGCCAATTATTTCTTATACTTTTCAGCAGCGGACAGTATTGTGCATAAAGTAAACATCATGATTAATTTCAGGCATGAACAATGTACATTCATTACTTAAAATGGAAAATATGTTCTGATTTACTTTGTTATCTGAAAAGATACAAAGTACCTTAAAGTCACTTTTTGCAATCATTTTCACAACCTTTATTCTTATATTGGCCATTTCAGAACCTGATATTGTTTTTAAGACTGAAGGCAAACAACATGCTCGAAGCTAGAAAATGCAGAAGATAAAATATGAAGACTGTTTTAGCCTCAGTGATTTTCTGTGAAACCAGTCATTTTTCCATGACTGTAATCTATTCCTTCATGAACATAAATTTCATCTAGTTGCAGGATAACCCATTTTTCCAGTCCTACCATCTTATCGCCAACTGCTTTAAGAAAAATATCACTCACATTTCTGGTTTGGAGATACATCTAATGAAGTTATACGCTGTTGCAAATATTTACGTGAGGCAAAGATAAGATTCTGGTTGCTCTAAGTGTTTTGTAACATTTTTTTTGATTGCATGTTAATAATGAAGGCAATCACAATCATGCGAGGTGAATTTATCTTCTTTGATACCAAAGCTAAGAACTGTCACAAGAAAATTCCACTTGTTCAGCTAAACTATCATAACTATTTACTAATTTGCTTCAGATTTCTCAGATTAGAGTTTGTATGCTCTAAAAGTTTTCCCACACAAAACAATAAATTTCTGTAACTCTTGTAAACAGCTCCACCTTTTCAATAACAAATCTGATCCAAGAATGTCACTGAGGCCTTGGTAACAAATTGGTCTGTGCTTCAAATAAGCAGAGACTAAGATTTCTTTCGACATTCATGTAAAATTGTGACATAAATTCAAAGTTAATATTATAGACAATAAGTTTATCACTATCAATCTTAAAATTGATTACCTTATATATGAAAATTTTCTGTGTTGCAATACAACAGTGAACCGAAACATATAGGTATTAAATTAAAGTATAGATGAGTCATACTTTTTACACTATAGGTCCGTAAGTGAAGCTGATGTGTAAAAGTATGACTCATCTATAATTTAATATTGATCATGAATTTGAAGATAACACTAAATTACCAAAATACGTACAAAAACATAGTGAATTCGTCATCTGGGAGAAAATATACATGTAGAAAAGCATAAAAATCAACTGATGAGCTTCAAAATTCTGCCAGAAGACAACCCCATATTTAAATTCATTACAAAATCAACAGATGGCAGTAGCAACTCCAGAACTACCCACACCACTGGACCAAGCTTTGGTCACATTGCATTAGAGCTGACGATACGAACGATGGTTCGCGAAACATGTCCTCAATATAGGTACGTAAATGAAGCTGATGTGTAATAAATATGACTCATCTATAATTTAATAATTGTTTTGCTTCACTGTGGTGTTCAAATACAGTTAAATTTCGATATATTGATTACCTTGTTTTTTTATTGCACAATAGGCAATTTCTTCTCAGTTCCCGTCATTATCTCTTTAAAATTTCACTATTTTATCCTCTACAGCAGCATCTTCCCTAGCTTGAAGCTCAGTAACCGAGTTTCTTCTGTAAAAGTCGTCAAGTCCTTCTTCGGGATTCTTTCTTTTCACTGGTGACTTTTTAGAAAGAAATGCTGGCAAACCTTCAAAAGTTGTAGGAATGAAACCAATTTTTAGCTTAGGGTTTTCATTCACAAACACTCTTTTTATTCCTTTAGAATCTAGGTAGGATATTTCATGTTGAAATGCAATCTGGTTCAAAATGTTTAATACAAACACTTGTGTGTGAAGGAATCCAGTTTTTTCTTGGAATATTTACCCACTTTTTAAATAATATTTTGTTTTTGGGAATAACAAAACATGTCACATATTCACTAATAACACATTTTAGTATATAATTGCTTTCGCAATGAGGGACATAAAATTGTACGGCATTTTGGGAATGTAATTCTACCTGATACTGACATGAATCAAGCTATGCATACCTGACCAGATGGCCCAGTGACGTCACGCTCTTAGCAAATAGAGGGGGAAGCCTTTCCGCCTGTATAGAGTGCCATGCCCAGATGTAGGATTGGTGCCCAGTCAGCATCCTGAATAAATTGAGGAGCAATGCTAGATAGTGAAATCTAGAAAGCTAACTTTCTGGCTGGGGTTGCCGAGATGCTAATCACATCTCCTCCCCATATTGGTTGGATGATCTCCCACCTCTACCTTGCATATGTGGGCATGAGATCGGCAGTTGATTTGGCAGGCTTAGGCCCATTTAGAGCTAATATGCCATGGGTAGGGATGGTGATTTTTCGCAAATGCGATATAGCACGAAATTGACTCCCGAGTATAGGACTGGTGCCCACTCAGCATCATGCAGAAAGTGAGGAGCTTACCCTAGGTAAGCAGCCCTGGTCACGAAAACCACCGTTCCGGCTAGGGATGTCGCGATGCTGACCACATAGCCTCCCCGTATCAGTTGGATGATCGCCCAACTCTGCCATGCATAAGTGGGCGTCAGGGTGGCAGTCGGGTTGGTAGACCTTGGCCTTCTTAGGGCTGTCGCCTCAGGGTTTAGGGGTTTTTAATGAGTCTGAGCTCACTTTTCTTTTACATCAAGCTGTAATAATTCTAATAGAAATGGGTTTCCATTCTAATAGACTACCTTTTGCTTGTTTGGACATCAATATACTTACTTCTTTATGTTCCTACACTGTTCCTCGATATATGAATGTTTCATCATTTTGAATAATTTCTCCACCAAAACTTCTATATGGGTTTTGCTAACTATGAGAACTGCTATTTTATAATGCCTCATTTCTGTAAACAACTTCTCTTATTCTTCCTGTGTACCATACACTATGCACATTCCAGAATGCAATTCTTGTCTTTTTTTAGAGCAAATGTCAACAATTTTTTGTCTGGCTATTGTTTATTATGATTTCAATAACAACAGATTTTTTCTAGGGGATTGCTAATCCTCAGTCCCAACCCAGAACTTGGAGGACCAGGTCATTAGATTTTGGGGTTTCCAACCCTTGGACTAGTTGGTTTCACCAGAGCTATAGGATGCAGTCCACCCCTGATTTAGTTTCGGGGTATCCTCCCTAGATGAGTTGGTTCTGCTACACCTATGAGTTTCATCTACCCATTCCTAAGATGGGTACAAACATTACATCCTAGGGTAGAATTACTTTATAGTTCAGCATATCAAACCTGGAGTTCCCTCTTAACCAAGTTTGTATAAGTAAACTAAATCCAATTTACAGCAATTATTGAAATTCTTTAATTTCTGGCATTCCAATAGATTAGGAACAAAAATATCTATTGATTTGATGAAGACATTTGTGATTTAAAAATTTCGGATACTACTTCTTTCTTTAGTTTTGATGGACCAATTTTAATATTAAAAGGATCACTCTGTAACATCAAACCTTTTTCTACTCATTGAAATCAATCAAATTAACAGCAGTAGAAGCTGGTGTTTCTACAAGAGATTTCCCAAAAGGCTTTAGGTTTTTGCAAGAATAAATTAATAAAAAATCTGAACATTATGATCTGCCATTAGAAACAAAAATCCAAAAATCTACAAACAAGACAATAGCATGAGACCCATCATCAATGGCATCAATTCACCTACATACCACATTGCAAAGTGGTTAGTAAGAAAATTAAAATCATACGACAAATTTCAAAGTTGGGAATAAAGAACTTCTTAGAATTGATAAATCACCTACAGAAGTACAACGTCCCAGAAAATCACATACTAGTTTCTTTTGACGTTAAGGAACTTTTTACCAGCATTCCAGTAGAAAAAATAACTACACTCCTCAAAAAATAGCTAACTCAGACTACAATGGACCCCACAGAAATAGATGACATTATCATTCTTACAGATTTATGCACAAGGAATAATTACTTCATGTTTAACCAAAAATTCTACAGACACTCAAAAGGATTAGCTATAGGGAGACCACTTTCGCCTCTCTTAGCAGACCTATACATGAGCTATTTTGAAACACACATAGTAAAGACCTTCCCACAGATTTACAAATTTTGGCGGAGATATGTTGATGATGTTTGTGCTATCATTCCGAAAAAACATAAAGAAGATTCTCTAAAATTACTAAATCTGCAAGATAATCATATCCAGTTTACAATGGAAGTAGAAAGAGACAACACCTACCCTTTTTGGACCTCAAGATAACTAGAAATCGTCATGGTGTAGATTTTGGAATATACAGGAAGCCCAAACACATAGATAATTACATAAAGAAAAAGGAATACAACCCAGTTTCACATCAACTAGCTGCCTTTAGAAGTCTAATTCACGGGCTATACAACATCCCACTGAGTAAGGAGGAGTTTTTGAAAGAACACATAAAATAGATAGCAGTATTAAATGGATTCAACCCAGCCATCATAAGGAACATGATGAAAAGAAAGGAAAGACTCAAGATAATATCAAAAAATACCACTCTCACACCACTTAAAAACACAAATTGGCAATATAGAAAATTCACCTACCATCCATGGGCTTTTAGAAAATTTGAATGAATCTTCAAAAGACTAAACATAAAACTAGCACCCCAAAACAAATTCAGTCTGAAGAACCTGCTAAATAAACCACTAAAAAATTCAATCCCCAACACTTTGAAATCTGGAATTTATCAGATAAAGTGGAACCTGTGATAAAAGCTACATAGGATAAACTAATAGAAACTTGTTAACCAGGCAAAAAGAACACCAGAGGAACATTAAGTTGAAACAAACAGAAAAATCTGCAGTGTCACACCATTTTTGGACAGAAAACCACAACATTGGCCATAACATTAAACTGTTAAAATCTTTAAGTACACCCATAGAATTGGATATTTGGGAAAAAATATTCATAACCAAAAACCGTGATAAAGTTATAAAGTTTGAAATCCGGGCATTAAATGAAGTACTAAAACTTAATGCCCCTAACACCAGATGGCCGAGGGATTGGAGCACCGTAGTAGTGGAGGAAGAAGAATGTTCATTTAGTCACCAAACAGCTGAGGATGAGATTGAATGATCTTGAAAACGTTTCAATTATACAACAACAAGTAAGTGAAGTTTGAGTGTAAACATAGTGACTCACAAATCAAACTCAAAAATGAAAAATACTTCACTGTTAATAATGCTTCTGCTTTTAATATTTATCCAGTATTTTGTTCTAAACGTTTGTAAGATCTCCTCTTTAGGAAAATCAGTGTTTATATATCCTTTTGTCATAAAGTTATAAAATAGGATGAAATGCATAACATTACATCAAAGTCTTAGGGAAGAAATTTGTTCTCTATGGAGAAGGAATAAAAATATATATCTCAATTTGTTTTTGCCAGCAAATTTTTTAGACTGAACCTTTGAAGTTGTTCTGAAACATTTTAGAATATTTCATGAGATGTGTCCTACATAAATTACCACTAATACTGACTATATTCTCAAAGAAAGGACCAGAATCTCTGTAGTTGTATTGCAAATTTGATTTAGATTGATGCAAAACTTCTATTGTTCATTAAAATCTACACTGTTACTAAAAATCAAGGTAATGATATCCAGAGAAATAAGCAAGCTATTCAGATTACATATCCAAATTCCAGCTAGGCCTCCACTGAACAAACTTGCAGCGTAGAATATTTTACTAAAATTTTGGGTATGTTAACAACTTTATATACACACTGATGTGCCTTTTGTGTCATATCCTTATGCCAGTGTCTCTTTTACAATTCAGTCACATAAACTGAACTACACCGAAGTAATTTCAGCAACTGTAGACCTGACTAATATTAACAATTTGAGATTGACAATGCATGGTCTGTGGCTAAACATAAGGCACTTAATTGTGTTAAACCTAATTGGCATCAGATGCTGATAAGTTGGTATTTAAACAAGGTGGGTGAAATTATTGGATTAGAATGTCTTTAAAACTGCTTTCCGAGTATAGAAATATCAATCCCTAGTACCTCATTATTGGCATTTTCGACATTTAATGCCGCAAAGATCTCTCGGATCTCGAATAATCACCTGCTAGTGTGATAATGAACAGCGATTAAATGCCTTCTTACATTATGTAGTAGTGTGTCTGTAACTGTTCTGGTGTGCTAATGTATAATGCTGAAAATCAATGTTCTAAAAGTTAGTGGTTGGGTTCCTGTGATGTAGTTAATTTTTTTCTTTGTGTTTTTAATATGTAAATTCTAATTATTCATAACTAAGAACTTGAATATAATTGGCCAGTTCAATAACACTACTTTGTTTTAAACTATGTTTATACAGCCTGATGGAAGAGAGAGTGCAATTGTAGTATGGCCAACATGCTCTGCCAACCTTAACCCAATTGATCTTGTTTTCTGGGGTCACCTTAAACCTCTGATATATGAAACACCAGTTACCTCAGGGGACAATGGCAGCATGTGAAGTTATTTGACAGACAAGGAATTTTGGACAGAGTATGACAGTCATTCCTTTGCTGCTATCAACTTTGCATTGAAAATGCAGGTTGCCATTTTGAGCACTTCCTATAAACCTGATGTAAAGAGTTGCACTTACTTCTTATTTTATGATAGTTCATTCACCCTTTAAAACCCTCAACATTTAGATGTATGGCACGTGAAAGTATTAACAGAATTCAACCTTCGTTACAAAGAATTGTAATTAATTGCACTGATAAAATGAAACTACTTCATAAAATGCAAAATTTATACAAGAATTAAAAGTTTAGACACAGTATTAAAAAAACCAAACAAACAAACAAAAACATAAACAGAAAGGACAGAAAGGTGGAGACTCGAATTCGTTTACCTATCACTTGAAGGCTAATGTCATAACCATTGAGCCAGAGGGTGTGCTCCGACACATCTCTCCATTTTTCTGTGTATCATACTAGCAGTGGCATACTGGAACTTTAGAAACTTATAGACGTAACTTCTACATTTGAACCAACAGGCCATAGGTCTCCTATCTTAAATTACTTGTTTAAGATATCTCTACTTGCATTGAAAAGATTTTGGTATAGTTCACTAACACCCTGTATATGCTTTTGAGCATTAAGCAGCAACACAATGAACCCTGTCAAACAGGGTTGTTGATGTTGTTGCTTTTTTTTTTTTTTTTTTTTTTTTTTTTTTTGCCCGCCTCGGTAGCTTGATGGTAGCATGTCTGTCTCACGTACAAGAGGTCCCGAGTTCAAATCTCAGTTAGGGCGAGTTACATGAATAAGGTTTTCACTTATCCTGATAGACGAATGTCGGGTAACTCTAAGCCCCATGGACCCCGGAATCATTTGAGCATCATTTCACTAATTTCATCCATCATTCAATATGACTTAACATTGGAGGGCGTAAATTACACACAAAATAAAACTAGTAACTTTAACAAGTCACCACATATACTTATTATTAAAGCGCTAAATTATAGATTAATCTGGATGTAAAGTAAATAATATTTTAGCACAGTATATCTCAAGTTGATGTGCCATCATATTCACTTTTATAATATATTTACCACAACAACTTTGTTAAAGCTGGTGGTATATTACTAGAACATAAGTATAATCAGACAGTTTAGCCCTTAACCCTTTCTCTGTCATTTGACATCCATGGTAGAGTGCGGGAGAACTGATATGGATGTCTACAGACTTATTATACATACACGCATTTAATGCTTATTTAGTGCCAATTATTTTAATGTTTCTCTTTAAAAATAAATATAAATAAGTACTATAAGAGATAAAAGCTGGTACAATTCAAAATATGGATAAACTCACAAGGCCACATCCTCACATTAACAGCAAATCATACTGGTTTCCTGTGAACTCCTTTTTCACAACACACTAGACATTTTCAAAATGGGTGCAACTTGTTTTGCTGTTATCCTTTTAGGAAAGCGATTTCCCTCAAGAATGAGGGATGATGGAATAGTGGATTTCTGACTCCCAGTATGAAGAGGCCCCTGCTCGATTAGGCTGCGAGCTGTTGATACGTGAAAGTCTAGTTAGCTCATTGTTTTGCATGGGTTTAGAGCTCTCCAGATTACTAAACAATTTGTATGTCTATGGTTATATCCAGTTGGTGTAAAACTACTATTTTTGTTTTTTCTAAAGAGGGATATGCTTGTGATACCTGATCTAGTAGATCACACCACACTTACTTCCCAAAAAATGAAGTTGTTAACATGCTATCTGTAGACCAGTACATTTCTAATGAAGGTTTACAAATAATACACACACTTTTTAAAACTTGTGTCGGCAACTCGGGCAATTTAGACGATTACATCGCTGACGTCACCATAACCTCAAACTTTTTGGAAAATGGTAGCGAAAAAACATTAGTTAAATCAAAATGCTTAGAAATTCTCAAGGGGATGACATTCGGACAGGAAAATAACTACAAAGAAATTTTTCAAACATTGAACCAAAAACCAGTTTTTTATCTGAAAGCAGACAAAGGAAACACGGTAGTCATTATGGACCGAAATGATTACAACCAGCGAGTGGAACATCTACTACAAAATCCAGAATATACAACCCTAACCAAAAACCCTTTAAGGACATACATAGAAACCACCAAAAAAGCAATTAAAGAAAATACAGTAGTGCCACATAAGATGAAAAATAGCATAATTGTAAACAACCGTAATTTGCCAAAATTATACTGCCTACCTAAGATTCACAAGACAGACAACAGCATGCGACCCATTATTAACAATATAGATGCCCCGACTTACAAACTGACAAAATGGTTGGTGGAAGAATTTGACAAGTTTGAAAAGTTTGAATCTCTAAGCATAAACAATTCATTTGATTTAGTAAAGAAAATTGAAAACACAATTATAAAAACTGAAGAGGTGATGGTGTCCTTTGATATCAGATCTCTATTCACGAGCATACCAGTAGAAAAAATTCCAAAATTGATGAAAGGCTGGTTATCCAAAAGCAACGTTGCAGATGATAAAATAGAGGAATACATCAAATTAACCACCCTATGTATTGAACAAAACAGCTTCACGTTCTCCAGCAAGATCTTCCAATAAACAGCAGGCTTGGCCATGGGTAACCCTCTTTCACCATTACTAGCTAATCTGTTCATGAGTAATTTGGAAACACACATTACTAAAGCCTTTCCACATATTTTCAAATGTTGGCATAGATATGTCGACGATGTGTTTGCGATAGTCCCTAGAAGACTAACCGAGGATGCTATAAAGTTGCTAAACCTACAAGAAAAATCCATAGTTTTCACCATTGAAGTAGAGCAGGATGAATGGCTACCTTTTCTAGATTTGAAAATCATTAGAACACCAACAGGATTACAATTTGGAATATACCGAAAAGCAACACATGTTGACAATTACATTAAATGCAACCCATTCAACCCAGTACAACATCAATATGCAGTATTCCATAGTTTAGTTCACAGATTAATCAACATTCCGCTAACGAAAACAGAATATGAACAGGAGTACGCTCACATACACCAGGTTGCCGAACTGAACAACTATAACACAAATTTCATCAAAAAACTGATCTATAGACACAAAAGAAACAAATACTTAAGGGACATTACTACGTTAAAAAAACTAGAAAACCCAAACACCAGATATGGAAAATTTACATTTCATCCAAAATACTTCAAAAAATTTGAAAAGATATTTAAGAGCTTCAACATAAAATTAGCCCCTCAAAACAAACACAACATCCGCAACTTACTAAACCACCCTCTAAAAAATAGCACACCGAAAACTCAATTATCAGGCATTTACCAAATGAGTTGCCAGGATTGTGACAAGATATACATTGGTAAGACCAAAAGGAATCTAGGAACAAGAATGAAAGAACACTTCAGAAATATTAAATTCAAACAAATGGACAAGTCGGCCGTAGCACATCACTTTTGGTCTGAGAATCACAACATAAAACAAGAAATAGAACTGATCAAACAGGCAAAGAAACCTCTGGAACTACAGATTTGGGAAAACATATTTATTACGAAAAAACAGGACCTCTTGATGAATTTTGAAATTCCTGCGGTAGATGACGTCATCAAACTTACCAGGACGTTAGATGGCAGCACAACACCAAGCCAGATGCAGACACCGGATGCATCATCAGTCTACCACAGAGCTGACGATAGGGGAGAAGTCCCCAGAAACTAGTCTTCATAAAAAACTTGTAAGTGGAGAAAAGTATATACAAGGTTGACTCACTTGCCTAATTTTAGTAATACACACACTGTCGTCTTCTGAATTCTCCTCTTAGGCCCTAAATTGCTTTTAGAGGTCAGATTCTCCTTCACCTACATATACCTAAACATTTGTCTCCATAGCAATAAGATATACTAACTCAGCAGAAAAAAAGGTTCTGAAAATGTCAGAAGTTAGTTATACACCAGAAAATATGTCTATTTGTCTACATGTGTATTTGTGTTTGAATTATTTTGACCACTCCAAAATGTTGATTGTTCACAAACATATAAATGAAGCTGGTCATTTTCTTCCTCTCTTCCTCCTATATCCTCAACAACTCCCTAATAATCTGAAAACTGCCCATCAATATCCAAATAACTGCCAAACTGCAAAAAGTCCTCCTCCACATTCTCTGAAATAATATCAGAAGCCCATACATATCCCACACAAGCTAATTTATTTGCTACATTACTAGGGTAAGCCTTGGTTAACACTGAAATATTACAATTTCAAATGTGCTATTCATCTAACTCCTGATAGCTAAAAGAAATCACTCTGAGCTCCGAAGGTGTATAAATAACTAAATTACTGAGTGAAAATAGTTGCATAAGGCTACCATAAACTTTGGTTGTGAAATTCTCTAAGAGGTATACACAGAGGTTTCTTTCTTTCCAGCCTGTAATTTCTTTTTCTTATTGACATCCTCCAACATTAAGTCATATTGGAGAATGAGTGGAAGGAATGAAATGGTGCTTAAATGAGCCCAGAATCCATAGAGCTTAGAGATACCCGAGATTCGTCTTCTAGGATAAGGGAAAACTCCAGAACAGACCTTTGCCAGGTAACTCACCCTGACTGACATTCGAACTCGGGACCTCTTGAACGTGAGGCAGACACGCTACCGCCACGCTACAGAGGAAGGCTCCAGCCTGTAGGTTACACAACCTGTACAATAATTATCACGAAAAAGCATAAACTGAACCATGAAACATTGAAATGGAGAATACTTTGCTTATTCAGTGAATATGTACCTGTCGTTTGTTTGCACACAAAAGAAAATGAATGAGATTTGAATTGAAAATGAATTAGATGTGTTTAATACAAAAAATGGCTTTTGCAATAGAGAAAAAAATAGTGAAATTGCAATTATTTGTGGATATATTCTCTACCTTAATGATACTGTAGTTGTATACTGCCCTTAATGGGCTTTAAACCAGTTTTTGTTTTGTTAAAATAGTTCAATAAATCGGAAGACATGAATATATATTTATGAAGCATTTTTACAGCATTTAACAGCTTAAATGTCTTATGCTGTTTATTGTGCAGGGTTTAAATGGCTATTGCTGAAACAAATAATCTTGGCTTTGTTAGCTTCATTAAAGAAAAAACGGTTTTCATATGTAACTGCTAGCAAACATCATAATAATTTGCACTGAAAACTTTTCAAAATTTTCCAAAACTGTACAATGTTAAAAGATATGAAAGAAGGAGTTATATCCATATAATTGGGTACATGTATTTACAACATCAATAATCTCAAGCAGCAGTGCATGTGAAACAGGCTGGAGCATTGGGTACATCTTTGTTACTGTTTTCAGGGTTACTGTGTCCGTTGTACACTCCTTCCTAAAACTCAGACTCACTGCCTACCTACATACTCTGTGTACTCTAGTGGCACATTCCTGCTATCTTATACACTCTGGCTAACATCCCTGATTCTATTATCCATTCCCAATTGTTTTTTACTTTATCTAAAGGCTGATTAATTGTATATTCTCTTTATAGCATGCACACCACTAATGGCACATTTTCTACTAATTTTGAATCCTTTTTTGGATATAAATGCTTTTCTCCACATGTCTGTCCTTTTAAATTCATATGTACTTTATTCAACATTCTCCATATTACACATAAAAGGCATTGATGCTGGAGTGCCCAGTAGTTACTTTGGCAAAGCACAGGTCGTTTATACCACTAAATTCCAGGGCTCAAAATAAAATGTGCATGATGTTTCTATCTTATATTAGCTCATACTTTAACTGCAAAATATATCTTACATCAAAAATCCTGCACAATGCTTCAAATTCAGCTTCAAAGTACTTTAATTTATCTGTTTCTGCTTTATACTTTGCTGCTTCCACAGCCTTTATTAGTTCCTGTAATTCTTCTGTTAAGGCTTGTCCTTCCTGCAATAGTAACACATAATGCTAAGTTATCATCACCTACTCGAATAGACAATTATTGATATTTAAAAGTAGTAGAAAAATGCACAGATACACATTATCTTGGACTGAAGAAACTTCTTATGGAGCATTTATTTAAAGTTTGCATACTATCAGCAGGTTTAATGAAATAAAATGTAAATGTTGGGCCACTATGCTCTCCATGGTCTTCATCACAAATTGGAGATCAAATAGACAAAAATATGTGCGAACCACTAGTATACCTACATGTATTTCATAATTTATTTCATTGATGCAGATAATTAGCATAAATTAAATTTCTCTGAAATTTATAAATCTTACGTAATTTACCCTTACTTCTGCCTCCAAATAGCAGTAGAGCACAGAAGTGGTTCATTACATGTTAACCACTGTGTTGCCTATTAACACGGAGAGCATGGCAATTAAGCTCTGCATTTTAATTTATGCATTCCCACTAGAGTAATCTATCCACCTTAATGGAAATCATGTTCTCCCTCCCTTATTTAAATGCTAGTCTAAATGCACTCAAATAACACATTAGGGCAAGTGACAGGTGATTGCATGGAACCTGTTCTTTTAAACCATTGAAAATAAATGTCCATATCATTTCTCCGTTTTATCATCCTTTTGACTGCTTTATTTAAATTTTAGTTTACCCTAAATTGTTATTTAAATATAATTTTTATTGTTATGTGACAACAAATAAAACCAGGACTGAAAAATTACTTCATAAATTAGAATATGGAAATTTACCACAAAAGCAAATTGATAATCGATAGTCCTTTGTTACCAAAATTGATTTGCTTACCTAGATTGACAAAAATGATGACATATTCCCAATAATCATTAACACACCAACTTACAAATAAGAATTATAAATTTTAGGTTACAATGGGTTAACAAATTGAACACATATATGATTTTAAACTTTAAGAATACTGAACTACTTATGATCAGTAAACATAATCACACATTCATGTACAAACCGACAAAGTCTTGGTATCCTTTGATGGCAGTTGCCTATTTACCAGCACTTCAGTAGATAATTTAATAAAACTATCTTACAGTGACTCCTATGGTAAGATATCACACAAGAACAAATAGCGGAACATATTGAACTCACAGACTTGCACATTAAGCAGAATGCCTTAATGTTCAACTTCAATTGCTATCGACTATCTACAGGTTTGACTATAGGTAACGCAGTTTCATCTATCCTGTATATCGGTGATTTAAAAATATACATAACCAAGTCCTTCCATATATACGAGGGCTGTTCAATAAAGAATGATCATAATTTTTTATGGTGTTAATATTTTGCACTAAAATTCAGTCTTAGTATATTCTGTTAGCTTAATGTGAAACAAATATGCCGTAGTAGTTTCATTGTTGGTACGTACTCCTGGTTGCTGCATGTGAGAACCAGACAAGTTCAAACATGTTCAGTATCGCCTACCACTGCAATGGAGGTAACACGCGAGGAGCAATATGTGGCTTTGAAATTCCACTTTCGTCTCAACAAATCTTCAGTTGAGGCCTACATAATGTTACAGGAGGCCTATGGAGAGTCTGTTCTTCCCTACAACACAGCTCAAAGGTAGTTTGAAATGCTTAAAGAGGGGAGACAATCAATTTCAAAGGAAGGTGGACCCAGTGCTCCAGTTACTGCTCTTAGGAAAAAGACATCAACACTGCTGTAGCTATTGTAAGAGAGGATCGACGAATTACCTTAAGATCACTTTCTGAAATACTGAACATTTCATTGGGTGCCACCCACACGTTGGTGACTGAAACATTACACATGTTTGTGCGCGATGAGTTCCAAGACTGTTGATTCCCAAACAAAAGGACATTCGCATGCAGCCTGCATGCAGTTAAAGTCGATGTTAGAGAAATATGCAGAGTTTCTTTCACACGTAATCACTGCTGATGAAACCTGGCTACATCATTTTGATCCTGAGAGCAAACAGCAAAGCTCAGTGTGGAAAACTCCATCACCAACCTCTAAAACAGCAAAAGTGGTTGCTTCTGCTGGGAAAGTTATGGTCATCTCATTCTTTGATATTCATGGAATGGTTTATCAGCATTTTGTACCAGCACTCACATCACTAACTGGACAATACTACAGGGATGTCCTGGAAACTTTGCAAGTCCATATTAGGCGCAAAAGACCACATTTCTCTCAAGCAGGTTGGATGCTGCACCACAATAATATGCGGCTACATATTGCCTATGTTTTTGCTGAATATCTTACAAAAATTAACGTGACTCACCCTCCCTATAGTCCGGATTTAGCCCCATGTGACTTTTTTCTATTCCCTAAGTTTAAGAAACGCAATGGTGAAGGCTGCAGAGGGGATTTTGAAGGATCTCTCAACAAAATGGTTTCCAGCATGTCTTTGAAGACTGGCAGAAACACTGGAGCAAGTGCATCGCATTCAGGGGAGACTATTTTGAGAAGTACCATCAAAACTATGCGGATGAGTAGAGATACATTGTCAAAAAAAATTGCAATTATTCTTTATTGAACAGCCCTCATATATGCATAGAAATTGCTGAATTTGGAAGAAGAGTCAATATATAATTTGGAAGTTTAAAAAAAAAGAGAATTTTTATGATTTGAAAATCAAAATAAAGTAGCCAAACGTTTGGAGTTTACAGAAAACCAACTCATATTGAATTACATTGAACACATTAGATTCAATTCCAATTCTCTTCAAATTGTCATTCTTCTCTGCTCAATCCAAAGACTCAAAAACATACCATAAACAGATAATATATATTAAATTTGAGCATGTATACCAAGTTGCCATACAAAGTGATTTCAAAACAAATTTCAAACAGAAGGTTATCGTGAAACACAAAGAAACAGGCACTATCATTCTTGAATGTTTTTGTGCACTTTCACAGGTCAGTATCAATCATGCATTCCGTAAGTATGAGGTATGAAAAAACTAAAACTTGGTCATGTATATATAGAGTTTAAGGGTTGCCATTTTAAGTTGGTACTCACAGAAGATTTCTCTGGCTATAATTAATCCAGTGCAATTAAATATGAAATAAAAATCATAAAACAAGTTGCAATTTTCTTGCAGCTGAGTTATTATCTACATGGCATTTATGAATATGCAAAAAGTAATTAAAATAATAAATAAATTAATTAATTAATTAAAATGGAAAAAGTGGGGAAAGATAATTTTAAAAGAATCAACATCACAGTACAATCCAAACATTAATATCTGCTCTCATAGCTCAGTGGTGAAATGCACACTGTTTAAGTGCACCAAGGATTCATGGTTCAAACCCCAGAATATGATCATACTTTTTATTCGAAAAAGGAAGTAGGCAGGCTAATAGGCTTTTTTATAGCTGGTGATAAGAATCTTAACATTCGCCCACCCAACTTCAACTAAGTAAATAATGTAAATTACAATATTTATTTACACATGCTATGATGCTGTTCTAAAAAGGCAGTATTACAAAAAGTAAGCTACCTTATATACCTTTTTGAATTGATTTCTTTTAGTTAATAAGTCTCTCCTAAGTAATGCTAAAACATTGTCAAACTGAGGCTGAACTTATTCCAGGTGAAGATTTCATTTTCAAGAAATGCCTACTAGGAGGTCTTCTCTTCAGGCTTTGGGAAGGAGGCAAAAATCTTAGGAGATAAAATGCATCATAGTGGTGGAGTGCAAAGGATACTCTTAACATTAAACAACAAATATACATTGGAATATTTACACTATTTCTCAATAAATAAAACAGATAGGTATTTTACTCTTGTTTGGAATGACCCAAGTCAAAGAAAAACAGAACTGAAACTTACATGATTTCTTCTCTGAAGTAGCTTTTCCTGAAATTCATCCAGAAGATACTCTTTTTTCTCTATGGGATTTAGAAAAGGTAAAAATGCAGTTGCTCCAGAATTTAGTAGTTCCATTTCTAAACACATCAACATTTTGTTTACAACTGGATGAATATTTCCTGACACATTTGTTGTTTTCATTGCTTCTTGTACTTTTTCCAGTAAACTGTTATACATGTTAATGAGTAAGGCGCGCTGCTGAGGTAAAAGGCTACTCCTTGATTTATTTTCTGTTTCAAGTAGCTGAAATAAAGTTTGACACTTGTACCAGTAGTTTATAAACAGTTTTAGTCCCGCTCCTAAAATCACAGGAGAGGGCCATGCACTCAGATCCATTGCTTTAGTCTTTAATAATATTAATACTATAATACAATAATACTAACAATGTGGTGATACTGATTAGAAGGCCAGAATTCAATAATGGCTTTTGTGCTAAAAGGAACAATGTTTTCAATTTTATAATAAAATGTAAAAATAAAGAAAAGTGAATTTTAACCCCAAGTGAAGTACTTTCTCACCTTAAATGCTGCTAAAACATTGTCATACTTGGGCTGCACCTGCTCCAGGTGTTTCCAGCACCAAATTTTCAGTAGTTTTGTGAACCTGTAACACAATATATGCGATATAGAAAAGGATAAGAAAAATTTGCATAACAGGAAGCCAAGTTACCTTACCCCACAATGTGCACACATTTGGTTAAGCTGCTTGCCTATGTTAAAGGTAGGCCACGCCATGGCCGAGTGCTTAGACCACCTGATTCTCACCAACATGGCCCAGATTTGATCCCAGGAAACCACAAAGCAAGATTTGTGGTGGACAATACAGCACTGGGGTAGGTTTTCTCCGGAATCTCCGGCTTCCCTCGCCATCCATTCCCCCAGTGCTCCATCTTTATCTCATGTATCATCAGTGTCATCGAGTATGGTGCCACATGTAGTAAAAGAAGGCATTAAACACTACACATTTCACTATGCTAAAGGATTATGAAACTCCATGGTATACATAAACATGAGAAAGTTTTACTTAGACACCTATTACAGACAATTTTACACAGTTCTTAAAAAGAGATGAGTCTCATAATGTGCATACTAAAAATTCACACTACTGAAGTAGTTCTCATGTTCATGTTTTGCTTATGTAAATTCTTAAATTTCTGTCTTTTTACAGCAATAATCACAAGAAACTGCTTTACAGGAGCATCTTCAATTAATAAGTTCACAGATTGGGTGCATAGTGTTGCAATGGTTGTACCATGGTATGGTGCTGTGTCAATTATACTTTTGTATCAGCAAGAGGAACTTGTCTTTGACCAAATACATAACAAACATCAATTCTGCCAAACGCTTAGGCAAATATACTAGCAAAATGTTTCAGTTAATGGAGCAAGATTTTAGTGATAACATCTCATGCTGCAGTACTGTATTTAAGCGGAAATTAGGTTTTTTGCGGAAGAGAGTGTTTGGAGGATGATTATCCTTCTAGTGAGAACAAGTTATCTGAACAGAGCATAAGATAAAAGAAGTAATGTATGGGTGTCCATGGCACATGCCTTGTTATCTAAATTTTCTGTGTGTTAGGAAATGTGTGATAATTAAAGTCTGCTTTTACCACATGCAGCACTTCAGGAGGTGACACTGATGATATATGAGATGAAGATGGAGTACCGGTAGAAAGAGATGACAGGCAAAATCGTAGGTCCCAGAGAAAACCTGCCCCAGCAGCGTGTTTTCCACAGCAAATCTCACTTTCTGGTCACCCGGGGTCGAACCCAAGCCACCTTTTTTTTTTTTTTTTTTTGTAATTTACGTCCTCCAACGTTAAGTCATATTGGACGATGAATGAAATGGGTGAAATGCCACTCAAATGAGTCCGGGGTCCATGGAGCTTAGAGCTACCCGACATTTGTCTTTCAGGATAAGGGAAAACCCCGGAAAAAACCTTAACCAGGTAACTTACCCTAACCGAGATTCAAATTAGGGGCCTCTTGGTGAGAGCCAAATACTCTAAACACTCAGTAATGGCGCAGCCTTCTGTCTGTTAACCAGCACAGTGTACAATTGCATGGCTATTTGCAGTGACTCTATAATAGAGGAACTAATAATAATCATCCGTTTTTCAGCAATTCATAATAGAGCACAACAAGATATTTTCTTTGTGATCCAAAACTGAACTGACAATTGACCATATGGAAATCACCGTAATTTATGACATGAGGAAAAAAACTGCAACAAGATAGTCAAAATGCAGGGTGATGTTTGAACTATTTTTGATTTGTTGCAAGGAGATTGTGTACCATCCTCACAATTATACACCATGAGCTTTAAGTTAGGATGAACTGACAGTTGCCACGCAATTATGCTAATTTGCATGACATAGCAGTGCTTGTTATGCAACAGATTACAGTTCTGTCACATCCACCAATTCACCTGACCTCACACTGATTTCTATTTGTGCTTTTTTCCTCGCTTGAAGAGAAAGCTGCATGGGCTTAGACTTTATTTGATGGAGGACATCATGACTGCTATAAGAAAAGCTGTAGAGAAATATTTTGGTAATATCTTTTAGCAATCCATGTAGTAGCAGCTAAAGCAATGATAAAAAACATATAGTGTCCAAGCGGGACCATAGGGGGAGACGATGTGAATCTGTATAGGTGAATGCCAGTGTGTGCAGCAACTAGTAAGGTATCTGGACTCCGCTTTTTGCCAACAGTACAGGTGCCATGAGCTTAGAAACTACTACTACACAATTTACTGCTTATGTAGACTGTGCTTTCAATATTAATATTTTTTTAATAATAAGTATAGTTTTATAAAGAACAGAAGTTTCAGCCCAATAAGAGGTATTTGAGATGTAACATAGTAGCCACTAATATTATTTATAAAGCATATGTTTGAACCACTATCTGTGCAACTATTTAATAAAATGAGCTAAATTTTTAAGGCATATTCAACTATAACTTTTCAGTTGATTGATGAAAACTAAAATACTTTGTTTATTAGAAGGAATGTTATGATTGTTTGAGTAAAGCCATTAGAGTTTTATCAAAAAATGAGGGCTTTTTATTTGAAAAAAAAATTATTCATCTATGTATATAAAAACATTTTCATTAAAATAAAGCCATTTAGGATGTAAATGTGTGATATAATTTCAGACCACAGTGTCAATTAGTATTTGAGATAAAAGGTATAGAAAATTTTACTTTTTCAGAAATTACTTTCACACATAAAATTTTAAAAACTCTCCACTTATGAATAGAATATCATAATCCTCCAGCTTCATAGTCCTTTGTGTTGTCTACTTGTATATGGTTCCTTTTTCTTCCTTTAGTGACCTAGCTTCCTGAGGCATATGTTTTGCCACCTCTTCTGCCTTACTTACTTTTGTCGCATCGAGATCTTTTACAGTATTTCTGGTACTATACCAATAGTCATTCCTATTTCACTCATTACACTTATTCTACCAGCGTTCCCTTCCTTGAATGTGATAACTGCATCATTTGCTCCAAGATGTAGAGTTTCTGGATTGACAAAAAGATTTTTAGGTTCTTGATACCAAACTACACTATTGTCACCCGAACGTCGGAACTCCCTATAGAACTGGTCGGCATTAGGGTCAGACGTGAAGCATTCTGTCCACGCCTATACATTTGTCTCCTGTCACTAAATTAAGGGATAATTAGGAGAGGGATCGCGGGCCAATGGGTCGTCTCTTTCCCCTTCCACTGTGTTTTCGAACATACAGGATATTTCATCTAATCCGGAACCTTCTAGATTGACCAGTTTGTCCTATATAAGCAACGCGTCGGGCTGGAGAGAAGTTCAGTTCTTGGCGAGCAGCTGTGAGGAGCGCCCAGTGAGGGGACGGACTGCGTACGTGCATCGGAGGAGTGTACGTAATTGCCAGTGCAAGTGGAACTGTAACGGACGAACTGGTGAATTGTCATTGTGTGCACTACGTAATTTTATGTAATCGGCAAGCTGTTAATTCGGCCTTCATTTCTTCCATCTTCTCGGTGATGTTGTCATTGGCCGTCTTCATTTGTTTCAACTCTGCGGCCAGGTTGTTATTTGCCGCTTCTGCTTTTGTTGTTAACTCGTTCATCTTCAGGCCACGCCGTGGCTCAGTGGTTAGACCGTATGGCTCTCACCAAGGCGGCCCGGGTTCGATCCCAGGCGACCGCAAAGTGAGATTTGTGGTGGACAGAAGTCCCTTATAGCAGGAATCAGGGAAAGTTTGGACGGCGCCTACCCTCTGGCGTAGCTGAGAAGTTCCAAATTGCAAGTTTCAGGGCCATGTGTCCACTGTCGACCGACACACAGCCCCGGCATAATCTTATTTCATGAAAGAGAAGACAAAAAGGAAATGGAAGAGAGGGAAGCCATAATAAAGAAACACCACTTGCAGCATGAGCCTTGCCGACCAGCGGAAAACCTTTCATCAGAATGGGCGGACACCAGGAGTCGAACTAGAAACCTCCAGAATGCTAACCTCACACTTACCGCAGAGTCATCTCGTTCTGTTTCACACATTGTATTTTGCAAGCCACATTGGAATTCTGTACCATCAAGCAGATTTCTGGTGGAGAAAGTGAGAATTAAACAATCAGATCTATTCTAAATGTAAATTTAAGAGAAAAGGATAAAAAGTAAACCACTGTCTAACAAACTACATACGCAATGCATAGGTGGGTGATCATCCAACCAATACGGGTGGAGATGTGGTCAGCATCTTGACACCCCTAGCCAGAATATTGACTTTCATAGACTCCTACCTACACAGCTCCCTTGTGCTATGCCGTGTTTGAGTGGTTAGACCGGGCGACTAGATTTCAATCCCAGGCTACCGCGAAGTATGATTTTTGGTGGACAACACAGCGCTGGCCCGCCTCGGTAGCGTGGTGGCAGCATGTCTGCCTCACGTTTAAGAGGTCCCGAGTTCGAATCTCGGTCAGGGTGAGTTATCTGGATAAGGTTTTTTCCGGTGTTTTCCCTTATCCTGAAAGACGAATGTCGGGTAACTCTAATCTCTATGTACCCCGGGCGCATTTGAACTTCATTTCACCCATTCCATTCATCGCCCGATATGACTTAACGTTGGAAGATGTAAATAATAATAATAATAATAATAATAATAATAATAATAATAATAATAATAATAATAATAATAATAATAATAATAATAATAATAATAATAATAATAATAATAATAATAATAATAATAATAATAATAATAATAATAATAATAATAATAATAATAATAATAATAATAATACACAGCGCTGGGAGGGAGGGGTTTCTCCGGGACTTCCGATTTCCTCCGCCATCTCATTCCATGGGTGCTCCATCTTCATTTCATGTATCATCTGCGTCACCGAATGTGGTGCCAGCTGTAGTAAAAGTGGGCGTTAAACACTACACACAGCTCCTCAAATTCCTCACGATGCTGAATGGCCCCGGCCCTATACCCAGGAATTAAAATCTGCACCCCACCGTTGGGATCAAACCTGACGGCGTTCTGTGGCAGGGAACTTCTGGCACTACCTCACGGCGCAGAACGTCAAAAAGCTATATGAGTGTGTGAAAAGATGATTTTCGTTCTTTCTTTCTTCTTTTTTTTATAGTTATTTGGAAAGTGGTGAGTGGGGTTGTGACACATGTTAGGCATATTAATGCATTACTAAAGAACAGGGACGTATTTAAGGGGGAGGGTCCAGGGGGTCCGGACCCCCCACCCCAAATGAATTGTCATTCCGAACCTTTAATAAATAAATAGTTGAAACAAAACTAAGTTTAAAATGAATTGAAAAAGTTTATTTAAGTTTCTCTTCTTAACGTCTCTATTCACTGTACATAACAAGGCCGCCTAGTGCAGTGAAAACTCTTAATAAGTAGATAGAGTCAACATGAAAAATTCAATGCCACGCCCGGGATTTGAACCACGTATCTCCTGGTTTTCGTCTACTCGCTGTTACTCCATTTGACTCGTATATTTCCCCGGTAAAACACTAGACTCTCTCGCATCCGAGATACATCGTTTGTGGCGACTTACCATTGTAAGTACTTGCATTGTAAGTAATACTGTGATGAAGCCTGATGAAGCGAGGCTTCATCACAGTAGTACTTACAATGCAAGTACTTACAGTTGTAAGTCGCCACAAACTGTTTTTCTGGAATGCGAGAGCCCCTAGTGGTTTACCGGGGAAATATACGAGTCAAATGAAGAATTGAATGTCATGACAGCAAGTTGACCATGGTAGCTCAATGGGTAAGAGCGACTGGAAGGAAATCAGGAGATCCGTGGTTCAAATCCCGACCGTGGCATTGAATTTTTCATGTTGACTCTATAATAAACCTTAGCCTATGTACGGCTAGTGTGAAGAAATGATTAATTTCCATCAATTAACTAAAATCTTAATAAGTAATTTTATAAAAAAAATAATAAATAGTTTCACAAGAAATAAACGTTTCTGAGAAAAATGTTAGCAACAAATGACTAAATGATCAAATAAATCTGAAACTGTGACTCTTTTGTTCCCGACTGTGCACCTCTTGCTTGCCCTCAGGACTGTCTTCAGAACTGAGTTATTTAAACTGAAACAAGGGTCATTGACTAAAGTGAGTGAACATCTTCTTTTGGATGGAAGAACTTTCGTCAATTTTTTATTCTCCGAAACATGTTTATTGATTCCGATTAAAATGCTGCATGTTTGAGACACGACAATTTTGAATTTTTGGGGAAAAGGCGATAAACACCTCTTTAATTTCCATGATTATTTAACTAAGAAACCAGGTTATCATAGATAAAAACATCAGGTTAAAAGAGAACGTGGAGCTCATAAAATACGCAACTCCCGCAATTTCTACTTCCTCGTATCAGCTATTTTCGAAACATCTCATCCTATATAACAATTGTTATGCACATTTGACAGTCTCAAAATTGCTCGTTGCATAATTTCATAAGAAACCTAGTATATTATATATTTATTTTTAATACTTTAACGTCCTCTAACTGGATAATCATATTGGGCAGTAAATGAAAAGAGTGATACCATCACATCAGTCTAGAGCGACTAGAACATAAGATTTACCCGACAATCGTCTTATTAAGATAAGGGAATACCCTGTAAAAAGTCCTATTGAGAAAACTATCTTGATCTCGATTGGAAATCGCTTCTGCGGTGCCCAACTTGCGCTCATATGAGCAAGGTGGATTTTTTTCACTTCACCCCACCTCCTCAAGAAAGCGTTTCCCTTTTTCTCGCTCTCTCTACATAATGGAACGTTGCGTCTTATATTCGCAGACAGTGGGTGGAGGTAAACCCTCCTTCCCCTTACGCGGCAAGGTTGGCCAATATCCCTTCACTGGGAGTCAGACACGCTACCACCAAACTATGGAGGCGGGCTCCAGTTGAAATCATTTATAACCAAACAGTTTGCCTGATGACGGTACGCAATGGAGCAATCGTGCTTTATATGAGTTGCGAAATTGTGAGAACCAGAGAGACTCATGTCAGTGTACGGGAGTACGGGATCAATGTTTATTGCCTCTACCACGTGCTTAGTAAGCACAAACGTGTTACATTCCATTTGAAAATTTGATATTGAGATGTCATCAGGAATGTAAGTTTTGAGGATACCAGAACAGGGAAAAAAAACACTTAAAAATAAATGTCTGCGCGCGCGCTCCAGAACCCAAATATTGGAGGAATATAAAATGTAGGATTTAATTTCGTTATCCTTCAAGGATGCGAAACGAAGACTTTCAATAAAATCGTCCAAAAATGGCTTCAATAATTTTAATTTAAACACCACATATTTAAGATAGCTTCATAACAAATAGAATGCCTATTGTAAATTTTCTGAGGATAAACCCTGAAGTTTGCTTTACTGGAAGTGAAGTCTATAACTATTCTAAACCTAACAGATAAACGAAAAGTTAATGCACAAGTAACTCATTAAAATACACAAATAATGTCAATTATAATAATGTATTGCAAAGTTAACTAATTCCGATATATTATTTGTTAGTGATTAAAATTCTCAGATACCTACTTAAGGGTATGTAATGTTTAACTTCTAAGATCCTATTCCCTTTTTCATTCAAGGAGAACTAATACTTCAAATGCGTCAATTAGTGGTTCGTTTTTAAATATCTGATTGCTGCTTATATCACTTTATCCCAGGAATAAGAACAAAAATGTGCAATTAAAGGTCTTTCTATAGATTTTATACAAAGAAACAAGACAAAAACAAGCTTATCTGAGAACAATTTGTAGAAGATTGGGTGGAGAAAGTAATGTAATGTAATATATTACATCTGTTTTTAGTTTTACTAACATGATAAAAATACATCCCTGATTAATTATTAAAAGCAAATAATTCAAAGTAGATTTTTGGACCCCCCGGAAATTGACTTCTGAATACGTGCCTGCTAAAGAACGTTAGTATAAATGATTAAACACCCCACTCGATTTTAGTGCACTGGATAATGTTAAGATCGTAATATTCTGACGAGATAGAGAAACACAATCTACAGATAGGGGGAAACGTACTCTGAAATTATCAAATTTTGTTGTGCCTTCTGGCTTTCTGAGAGCACAACACAAGTATTGAAAAATCCAGGTACGTTTTTATTTTGGATAGATTTAGTATCTGATATAGGGAGCACAGTGAAGAAATATGTAGATGGTGATCGGGTTTTATAAGGGGATTTCAACGTTCGTCCAATGAAGTGCTAGATTGTATACCGGAAACTTGTTAAGTTATAGCGGAACAAATGTATATATCGTAGCACACTGGTACATTTTTGCACAAAGAACCACTGACTAAAACAAATACGGATATTGAACACCAATTAACACTCAAGTTGGGATATTTAGGATGCTGCATTACATCCATTAGACATTAAAACCGACTTATGTACCTATACCTTAAATGCAAATAATGCAGTATTTTTAACATATGTCCTGAGAGGTAAAAGATGTTGCACATTTTATACTGAATGACAGTTTGTAACTAATCAAAATGTTAGCATTTTACTTACCATGCTTGCCGTATCAAATTTTAATATAGAATCAACAAACTTCTAATATAAACAAGCAAATTTTCAACAATGTAATAAGTTGCATTTATTTTTATTTTAAAGCTTCCTTGTATATTGGACAAAGAATAGCAAATTCATAACTGACAAGGAAACATCTAAAGAGTTCAACAGCAATAGCACAATAAGACGCAGAGATGAAAGCTAAATATGGAAAAGGCAACGCGAGTCTAGTGTGCCAGTGATTCCACGGAGCGCAAGTGTACTGGATCCCGCAAGGCCATTGATTTAAGTTTAATTTTTTATAATAATAATAATAATAATAATAATAATAATAATAATAATAATAATAATAATAATAATAATAATAATAATAATAATAATAATAATAATAATAATAATAATAATAATAATAATAATAATAATAATAATAATAATAATAATAATAATAATAATAATAATAATAATAATAATAATAATAATAATAATAATAATAATAATAATAATAATAATACTAATAATAATAATAATAATAATAATAATAATAATAATAATAATAATAATAATAATAATAATAATAATAATAATAATAATAATAATAATAATAATAATAATAATAATAATAATAATAATAATAATAATAATAATAATAATAATAATAATAATAATAATAATAATAATAATAATAATAATAATAATAATAATAATAATAATAATAATAATAATAATAATAATAATAATAATAATAATAATAATAATAATAATAATAATAATAATAATAATAATAATAATAATAATAATAATAATAATAATAATAATAATAATAATAATAATAATAATAATAATAATAATAATAATAATAATAATAATAATAATAATAATAATAATAATAATAATAATAATAATAATAATAATAATAATAATAATAATAATAATAATAATAATAATAATAATAATAATAATAATAATAATAATAATAATAATAATAATAATAATAATAATAATAATAATAATAATAATAATAATAATAATAATAATAATAATAATAATAATAATAATAATAATAATAATAATAATAATAATAATAATAATAATAATAATAATAATAATAATAATAATAATAATAATAATAATAATAATAATAATAATAATAATAATAATAATCCCCTTTCTTCACTGTTAGTGCTATCTATATACCTCTCCCTCCCCCAGCTATTTTTCAATGGAATATAGAAAACAAGTGATCTCTTCTCTGCTATTTGACTAAACAATTTCTGGATCGTGTACATAGTGTAAATAGTGTGCAAATATTTTCCATATTAACTGAAGGGCTGTAATAGAGATCATCATGACAAGGCTTCTCTTCAACAGTTTCTCAGCTCTTTGTGGTGAGTTTTCAAGTTAGACCCTTTTAATGTTACTAATATATTTTTTATCTTGCATGTCTAGATCTAGGAAACTTCCAGTAATTGCTGCAGTATTTCATGTGTATATTTTGGCTGGAGTCATATTTGCTACTTTTGTAATTTTGTTAACCTGTCAATAGGTTTGTTATCCTCTATATAGTAAGAAAGTATTGCATTGCAGGTACATCGGTATACTGCACTGAGTTTTGACCCTAGATACACGTATAGAAGTATCATTGTGTTAATGTAACAGCGTATTTCAAAACGAAAAATTGCAGATATATTTACATTAAGGATGTTTCGAAGATGTGACACAAAGGTTTTGAAAAATTTTCTCCACACCAAACCATCCTTTAGATGGAAGAAGCCCGCCTCGGTAGCGTGGTGGTAGCGGGTCTGCCTCACGTTCAAGGTCCTGAGTTCGAGTCTCGGTTAGGGTGAGCTACCTGGATAAGGTTTTCTCCGGGGTTTTCCTTATCCTGAAAGACGAATGTCGGGTAACTCTAAGCTGTATGGACCCTGGGCTCTTTAGAGCACCATTTCACCCATTCCATACATCTCCGATATGACTTAACGTTGGAGGACGTAAAATTACAACAAAAATGGAAGAACCTTCATAAATTGTTTATGATCTCAAAAACATGTCTAACGATTCCTATTAAAATGCTTCACGTTTCAGACACAACAATTTGAATATTCTGGGAATAGGTTATAAACACCACTTCCATTTCACTGGTTATTCAACTAAGAAACCATTGCATCATAGATAAAATCTCAGGTTACAAATGAACGTGGAGCTCATAAAATGCGCAACTCCGGCAATTTCTAGTTTCCTTGTACCAGCTGTTTTCGAAACATCTCATGGTATGTAACAAGTTATATGTATATTGTGGAAACGTTGAGTCAGACTGAAAAATTCAATGTCATAGCCGGGATTTGAACCACGGATTTGAACTTTAACTTAAAGTTATATGCATATTTAGCAGTCTCAGAATTGCAAATGTTATTTTCAGCTGCATAATTTCATAAGGAACCTATTTTTTATATATTTTTAAAAACTTTAACATCCTTTAACCGGATTATCATATTGAGCAGTAAATGAAACGGATGACACCCTAAATCAGTCCACGGCCACCAGAACTTACGTTTTATCCGACATTTGTCTTCTTAAGATAAGGGAAAGCCCTGTGAAAAGTCCAATTCAGGAAACTTATCTTGATCTCGATTGGAACTCGCTTTAGCGGTGCTCAACTTTCGCTCATATTAGGTGGAGGTAAGCCTTCCTTCCCCTCGCGCGGCAAGGTTGGCCACTATCTCTTCACTGGGAGTCAAACGCTGTACCACCACATTATGGAGGCGGACTACAGTTGAAATCATTTATAACTAAACAGTTTGTCTGATGACGATACGGAATAGAGCAATCGTGCTTTATATGAATAGTGAAACTGTGTGAACCAAAGAGACTCATGTCAGTGTACGGCATCAATTTTTAGTACCTCTACCACGTGCTTAGTAAGCACAAACGTGTTATATTCCATTTAAAAAATTTGATTTCGATATGTCACCAGGAATGCAAGTTTAGAGGAAACCAGAACAAAGAAAAAAATTAAAAATGAATGGCCGCACGCGCGCCAGTATGTATGTTTTTTGTGTTTGCTAATAGCATATTACAAAACCCAAATATTGGAGGAATACGAAATGTAGGTTTTAGTTTTCTTATCTTTCAAGGATGCGAAACGAAGATTTTCAAGAAAATCGTCCAAAAGTGGCTTCAATAATTTTAATTAAAACACAACATATTTTAGATAGCCTATTGTGAATTTTTTTAGGATAAACTCAAAGTCCACTTTACTGGAAGTGATGTTGTATAACTATTCTAAACTTAAGAAATTAACGAAAAGTTACTGCAGAGCAGCTGTAGAACTCGTTAAAATATACAAATAATGTCAATTACAATAATGTATTGCAAGGTTAACCAATTCCGATATATTATCTGTTAGTAATTACAATTCTCAGACACTTACTTAAGGGTATTTAATTTTTAACTTCTAAGTTCCTATTCCCTTTTTCATTCAAAGAGAACTAATACTTTAAATGCCTCAGTCAGTGGTTCACCTTTTAAATGTCTGATTATTACTTATACCAGTTTATCCCAGCTATAAGAAACGCAACTGTGCAACTAAAGGCCTTTCTAACGACTTTATCCAAAGAATCAAGAAAAAAAATTATAAGAAGAATTTTGTAGGTGCTTGTTTGGAGAAAGTCAATTTCATTTTTTTTTTTTTTTTTTTTTTTTTGTAATTTTACCTCCAACGTTAAGTCATATCGGGCGTTGACTGAAATGGGTGAAATGATGCTCAACTGTGTCCAGGGTCCATGGAGCATAGAACTACCCGACACTCATCTTAAAGGATAATGGAAAATCTCGGAAAATAGCTTATGCAGGCAACTCATCCTGGGCGAGATTCGAACTCGGGACCTCTTGAACTTCAGGCAGACACGCTACCATCTACGCTAGCGGTGCGGGCAGGAGAGAAAGTCATGTGAATGTAACATAATACATTTGTTTTTAATTTTTATTAACATGATAAAAACACATCCCTAATTAACTATTAAAAGTAAATAATTCAACGTAGAATTTTTGGAACCCCCCGGAAATTAACTTCTAAATACGTGCCTGTGGGCGACTGACTTGTTGGGAGATGAAGATTCCATCTTGAAAATTCGAAGTCTATCACATTTGCAGCACAATTAATTATATCTCCAATGCTCTTTCAAGGATGTATGAAGGCAAAGGTTTTGACAGCAAATCACTTGAGCCCAACTTTCCAGCCTATTTTTTCTCATGTCACATGCTGTTTTGGAGGATTGTGTCCTAGAAATTGGTGACCTTATTAACCACTTCAGCAATGGCCGTCCTCGGAATACGTCAGTCTCTGAGTAGTCGTTAGTCAGTCTTCGGGCAGTCTTCGCGTAAAATTAATAATTATGCTCCACGAAAAGTCAGCGTGCTATAAAATGATTCCGACTTCAGTTAAGTGATATAACGGAGAAATAGAAAGGTATTGTGTTTAGGAATTTCCGAGCACAGCTAAGATAAAAGAATAAGTAGTGTTATTTTAAATTCTGCTAATATTTCGGCAAACAATGGAACAACTCTTTGGGAACATTTTCAATATATGCGAGTGGCGATTGAAAGTGAGAATGAAAGTACAATCGAAGTAGATTAGCGATATTAGTGGCAGTTTTGTTACCTGCTCCTCGACCTGAGATCTACGTTCTTCCCGCTTACCACCATAAGCAAAAATTCTTGACTCTACCCTGAGAGAACTATAGCCAGATGGAAGGACGTGAATTTACAGAGACATAAATCATTACCAGAAGAGAACGCCGTGAACGGGCTTCGAACCTGAGATTTCATCCCGAGCCAGCCTGTAGGTATCATTATCTGAAGGTAACTACCGAAGCACATCGACCAACCCAGGCTGTCTCAACTGGCAATGCGTGGTCAGTATGTCACTTTCATAGTTCAACGTTTCAGAGTTCTCTGCAATTTCGAGTTTCGCTACACACTTAAATTCCTTTGCAATAAACTGAAAAAGGAATTAATTAAAATTAAAGAGGATACTACGAGAAACAGTGCATGGTCGCATTCTTCATTGGCTGAAATAGAGTTCATTGCCACCCGCCTCCAAATAATAGGAATCGATTCGCATCTAATCTTTGACTATCATAGACATTAGAATATTTTCCCACTTTGAGTAAATCAAGTGATAGGAACTGGTCTCACTTTACTGCTGAGAACACTTTAGTTGTGATGTCAGTGTACTTATAAAATGGACTATACTTGACAGAGCTCAACAGAAGCTGATTTCCTGTGACTGGGCTGTAAGGCTTACCAAAAGGTAGATCCTGAAAAGTTAGATGTCCTTCAGGCAAAACCAAAATAAAAATAGAATAATAAAAATGCTCGCAATCTAATAAACAATAGTCATTGTGTGCAAAGTTAACACATCATAGCTATAGTTAGTACCCTCCTGATTGTATTGCGTTCAAATATAAGAAGTAAAGGTAAATGAAATGGTAGCTTACTTCAGATTCTGCAGCAAATGTTATGATTGAATGAGCCCGGATTTCTGAGCGAAATGCTTATAAATGCACGAGGTTTGCCTATTTTATGCTTTTTGATTAAAATTGCTTATTTTATCCAAATCATGTAAATTTAAAAGTAAATTTTCACTCCTAGCCATCATGTTATCATTCAGGCGCTTACATCGTCTAGCTGAAACAGGAACGGATTCAAAGACGTGAATGTTCTTGTCTCTAGCGTAACGAAAGTGTCTGTACTGTCACCGAACGGAGTTAAAAAATTTCATGAAGTCCTTCCAGATTTGTTTGTACCTCCTCAGCCAGTTTCAACTCGATGGGGTTCTTGGTTAAAGGCTGCGTCATAGTACGCAGAACATTTCAGTGAAGTCAAAACAATGTTGTACGTCTTAGATACAGAAGATACAAGCAGCATTGCCACTGCACAGGAATGTTTTACTAATATTGGCATGGCCACGCCGTAGCTCAGTGGTTAGACCGCTTGGCTCTCACCAAGGCGGCCCGGGTTCGATCCCAGGCGACCGCAAAGTGAGATTTGTGGTGGACAACACGGCGCTGGGGCGGGTTTTCTCCGGGATCTCCGGTTTCCCCGCCATCTCATTCCACCGCTGCTGCATCTTCATCTCATGCATCATCAGTGTCATCGCCTGCGGTGCCGTATGTAGTAAAAGCGGGCGTTAAACACTACACTACACATTTTCATCCATAACCGTTTCTCCAAAATACCTGTTATTATAACACAGTTGGAAGCTCGAACATTCACTTTCTTTGATAGAGGAAATTACAGTAACTTTGTCTTCAGAGACTCGTGGTATTGCTAAAACTGTCTTTGAGAAACTCAGTAAAGCATTCACGAAAAAACCTGGTTACGAAACACTGTGTATAATTTCTAAAAAGCTTTCTGGAACAGAAACGTATATTGAAGAGAAATTCACTCAAGAAAAACTGTAGTGCTTTTCACGTGTTCCAATAACGTCACGCGACGTCAGAGATCCTTTTCACCGTATAAAAAATTCTTCACTAACAAACACAGTAGCTTCACTCAAGAAAATCTCAAGATAACCTCCCTCGTGTACTGTAACAAGCTTACGAAGGTAAGAATTCTGCGAAACACTATGTTTATAATTAAATTTTTATTTTTATTACATTTTTATTCTATTTTATTTGTTGTACTTATTTACTTCATTTTTCGTGCCCTACATGCTTGCTTATTTCACCATTTGCTTGTACTTACAAATCCGGGCTCACGTTATGATGATAGCTACAGTGTTCATTTTCGGTACATAATATTTTGCTTTCCGTACCACTTACCTATATATGTAAACTATACCGAAATTTCACTGGAGGTAAAGGTTTTGAGACTTCCTTAATCCAAAAAAGAGAATTTTCAGAAAAATGCCCGTTTGCGTGTGAGAGAGAGAGCAGCAGCATAACTGAAAAGGAAAAGTCGATTAAATACCAAATTTGGTATTTACATAAATTTAGCATCTTCAAAAGACGCAACACGAACATTTGCGAAAATCCCGCAACCCTGTTACTAATTAGCATGTAACATTTTACATTTTCGATTTTTCAAAAAATGGCTCTAGAGTTTTATTAAAATGAAGTTTATTTAATATATGTCATGATTAATGGGATATATGTTTTTAATTTTGAGTAACTTCTGAAGACTCTGCATTGCGGATGACTTTTGTGGAATTGGTAAACCCTAAGATAAGGACAAAAAAGCACTGCACAAAAAGTGTAGATGTCATTAAAACTCATAATATATGTAAAATAACATGATTTTGGCACTTAACCATGTTCCAGATGCTCCATTTCATTCGTTTTAAATTTTAATTAAACGGAAAGACTTCTCTCTCTCTCTCTCTCTCTCTCTCTCTCTCTCTCTCTCTCTCTCTCTCTCTCTCTCTCTCTCTCTCTCTCTCTCTCTCTCTCTCTCTCTCTCGGGCTCATGTAACGATCAAGGAATTTGAAGCTATCACGAAGCAACGCGCTCTTTAAAACTCCAACTATCGATTTACCTACTGTATCCCACAAGTAAATGTGTACATGTGAGTTGCAAGTTTATTTGGAAGATTTTGTCAGATTAATTTAAAGAAGAGCCAGTAGAGAAGTTCGTGCGAATTCGATACATAGATAATGATTTTTTTTAAATTTTACGTCCTCCGACGTTAAGTCATATCGGACGATGAATGAAATGGGTGAAATGATGCTCAAATGAGTCCAGGGTCCATAGAGCTTAGAGTTACCCGACATTCATCTTTCAGGATAAGGGAAAACCCCGGAAGAACCTTATCCAGATAACTCACCCTGACCGAGATTCGAACTTGGGACTTCTTGAACGTGAGGCAGACACTCTACCACCACGCTACCGAGGCGGGCAGTGAATTGTTTTGAGCCTAAGTTTTCTGGTCGCCATCCTTTGCCACCTTTGCCTCTTGACTGACACCAATTTGTTTCTAGAGGAGCTTATAGCCGAACCAGCTGCAACTTTTTAAGAGTCTGCTACAATATTTTTATTCATAATACCATATACAATTTCAGAACATGCTCATAAGAGAAGCATACTCTATAGGTGTAAGGACGTTTCCTGTTTATTCCTACAGTTCAATTAGAGCTATAATGAGCGAGTGATTTGGCATTATTCATTCGCAGTTAGGATTAGTGGAATGATGTAAACATTAAACATATAAATTGAGTGTTTTATTATTTACATTACACACTACAAAGTTTTGTTTATTATTAAAAACGATTCATTTTACGGCCAAGTGTACCAGAGAAGACATATCCTTCAGCAACAGCAATCCTAATAATATTGGCTTTCACTTTTTCCCAGAAACCATTATTCCTGTCTTGCTACATGACCATTTACATGTATTAGTTCAGTTTATAACTCAGGAACTTAGCTTGTATCAATAATACCTTCTAATAATTTCATAATCCTGTGAAGGCTGTTGACATACCTCCCATAAGTTTAGCTATAATTTATTTAACATTATAGTGAAGCTATTGCAATTAACTAAAATGGCTAAGAGAACGTTAGATTGCTTACAGAGATAAAAGTTAAGTTGAACATTCATTCCCTGCATTAAACAATGTTGCATCACTTGAACTTTTAGTTAACTTCATTACAACTGTCCTAAAGTTTGGTGCATTTAATTTCCTCGATTCTGTTTACTGGTCTTAAACTAAATAGTCTTGCTGGTTATGTATAGTGATCCGGGTATTAAACATTACATCACATTCATAGTGTGCTGCGTGCTGCATAGTGAGATATTATCCTTACTGTGCTGTAAATTCCTATTCCATATATGTATTTAGGGGGTAGTAGAGTACATTCTTTATATTAAACTCTAAATAGAAACCCATCTGCGCAAACATTTCGCCTTTGTGTTACATAGAAAAGTACGCTGAACCAATCTTATCCATCTTTCCATTAACCTTGGAAAAGAGCTTTTACAGTTGTCTTCTACTTCCAGTTGTTTGAGATTACAACAACAAAAATCGTTGAAAAATTCACTGAACACTTAGGAACAAATGTTTCAACAGATGACAACCTGACTCTCTGACCGATAGGATCTTGAGAAACCGTGGGGGGGGGGGGAGATGACTACATTTATTTTTCCTGAGATTGAGATGTCGTGAAATCGTAGGAAGATTTGTTAGTACGGGTTATTGCTGAAAACTGTCAGGCATTCTTGAAAGAAAATGCACCAGAAGACCCTTCGAAGGCACGGTGTCGTTGACGAGTGCTAAATACAGCAGCTGTTTTACATGAGTAAAGTAGGAGACTGAAAACCTTGAGTTTTTGAATATGAGGTCTGTTCAAAAACTAGTCCGACTTTAGCACAGTTTCCATATGTGTGGTAAGAATCGTATAAATTGTCGAAACATTAGCTTTCATGTGTATCAACATATTTAAACCAATATAAACATAATATTGTTTTTATATTTATTATTTATCACTGGCCTCCGGACGAATTTCAAAACTGTCACCTCTGTTGCATCGTCGTTCCAGCCTCGGCCTACAGTCTTCATTGTTACTCTACAAATCACTCGTTCGTCCGCTTATTACATATGCCTGCCAAGTGTGTGGGGGGGGGGGCCGCACACACATGTCATTTGCGTCGTCTTCAGGTCATACAGAATCGCTTCATGCGCATCGCTACCAACACTCCATGGTTCATCCGTAATCAGCAGCTCCATCACGAACTAGGACTGTTACCTCTTCACGACTACATTCGCAGGATCGCTCGTCGTTTCTTTTCCACGCTGCAAGAAGTTCCAGGAGCTGTGCATTATAACATCGGCGTCCGCACGCGCCAGCCCTCAAGCTTGAAGAGGAGACTACCACAGGACCTGCTTCTAAGTGATACATCAGATTCGAGTGATTCTAGTGCTTGATATCTATCTTACATCTTCAATATTGACATAATTTCTCAGAGAGTATTATTGGAGTTCTAACTTAATGTAGTTAGGGGGTGGCCTGTTAGCCTACCCCTGAGTGTTATTGTTCTTATTGTACTGTTACCTTCTTTTCACTCTGATCTGTAAAGCATTGTACTGCTGATCGATCAATAAAAAATTATAAAAAATATTTATTATTATTATTATTATTATTATTATTATTATTATTATTATTATTATTATTATTATTATTATTATTATTATTATTATTATTATTATTATTATTATTATTATTATTATTATTATTATTATTATTATTATTATTATTATTATTATTATTATTATTATTATTATTATTATTATTATTATTATTATTATTATTATTATTATTATTATTATTATTATTATTATTATTATTATTATTATTATTATTATTATTATTATTATTATTATTATTATTATTATTATTATTATTATTATTATTATTATTATTATTATTATTATTATTATTATTATTATTATTATTATTATTATTATTATTATTATTATTATTATTATTATTATTATTATTATTATTATTATTATTATTATTATTATTATTATTATTATTATTATTATTATTATTATTATTATTATTATTATTATTATTATTATTATTATTATTATTATTATTATTATTATTATTATTATTATTATTATTATTATTATTATTATTATTATTATTATTATTATTATTATTATTATTATTATTATTATTATTATTATTATTATTATTATTATTATTATTATTATTATTATTATTATTATTATTATTATTATTATTATTATTATTATTATTATTATTATTATTATTATTATTATTATTATTATTATTATTGTCATCATTATCATTATTATTAAAGTAATTTAACATCGGTTACACTCCACATTTTGCGGCCAGTCACATACTTGATTATGGGGATTGAAGTAGAGTCCGTCGGGGCAGTAAAGTAAAACTGGGTTGCCCCAATTGCATTTATAGAAGGCATCGCAAAGAGTGGGATGAGGTAAATGAATAAGTTTGTCATTACTGGGTGGGCACTGAGGTTCAGGAACTTGTTCACATCTGCGGCAGCTATCTGGAGGCCGTCGATAGTCACATATTTCCAACACGGGTTCAAAGTAAGAACCCCTAGGACACTCATACAGCTGAGCATCACCACCGTCGCAGCGGAGAAACCTAGAGCAGTTTCCGAAAGGATCTGGTAAGTGGTACACATAGTTGTGGGTTTCTGAGCATGTCGATTGCAAAGAGTACGCAGCAGAAGTGAGCTCCACTGGCTGGACGAGGATTTCGGGGCTACAGCTGGCGTAATCTGATCTCTGGCACCCGGAAGGATTGCCCTGACTGAAGATGGTGCCGGATGGACAGCGGAGCAGCAAGGATGGTGTCTGTTCATTATTGCTGCACTGAAAGAAGACACTGCACTCGAATTGATGATGAAGCCACATAGTATTTCCTTGGTTTTCATCACTCCAGGGGCATGTTACCGCTGATATCATTGTTTCAACATTCTCCTGGCTCAGCACGTGTGCAACCAACAGGCACAACAATGCAGTGACTCTCTCCATGCTGCAACATATATACATCACTCACAGCATAACAATTAAAAGATTTTGTTACTTAAATATAGGGTATAGCATACAAAGATAAAAAGTAAACCTCTGTATGGAGCGTGTGGGCTACATGTTGTGCCTGAGCATAGAAACAGTCCATTGGCCAGATCACTTGCACTGGACTCTAGACAAAGAAATATATGTTAAGCCCACTCATATTTTATTTCAATCAGCGCTCTTGCAAATTTGAATGCCACGAATTCGTTTATTTTTACCAGTATTTCAACTATAAAGCTTTATTTTAATGAAAAAGTTTTAAGTATAATGCATAGTAATAACTTTAAAACTATTATTTATCAATACAATTATGGGAATTATACTAGGAACATTGTATCTTTACTTCTAAAAAGATAAATGATCTTTCATTATTGACCTGTGAAAGTACTGCTAAATATTCTCTGGAAAAAATTAGTGAATTATCTGAAATATTTTCCTTGATAATGGGTCGTCAATTAACGCTGGCAAGACAGAACATTTCAACTTCCATTAAACGCAAGTATCCCAGATTTTCTCTGCATAGGTTAAACGGTGCACGTCTATATGCAGAAGACGAAAATGTACTTACAAATTTTGAAGGCTGTAACATAGTCTACATTTTTGGAATGTTATTAACTTATTCGCTGCTATAGTGATTGGCCATCATTCGCGTCGATCTTATGTGTTCTAACGCTGAATTATTTCCACACGATTTAAGACTTCACTTTTAACTATCTGTTAGTCTTGCTTCATTTGTCAATAAGCAGGACATGCAGAATGTACGAACCGCACAATGAATGTTGTTCCGTCCTGCATTCAAAGAAAGCCAATAGCAGTAATGTCAACTATCAGCAGAGCTGCTGATGGGCAAGATTAAGCTAGATAAGTGATACTGGAATAAGTTGCATTTAAACCGGTACTTCGTTGTAAATGTAATAACATCCTAAATGTATGCATATCCAAAATGAAAGAACAGAAAAGAGCCTAAATCAAGAGCTGATTGACAGTACATTTCAGAGCACACAGATGTCCTAATGAGGGAAGAAGAAGTCAAGTTTAATCGCAGATTTAAGTTTGAATTTATGAGTCACTATGTTTACACTCAGTCTTCACTTACTTGTTGTTGTATAATTGAAACGTTTTCAAGATCATTCGATCTCATCATCAGCTGTTTGGTGACTAAATGAACCTCCCTCTTCTTCCACTACTACGGAGCTCCGATCACTCTGCCATCTGGTGTTAGGGGCACTAAGTTTAAATACTTCATTTAATGCCGGGATTTCAAAATTAATAACTTTATCACGGTTTTTGTTTATGAATATTTTTTCCCAAATATCCAATTCTATGGGTGTACTTAAAGATTTTAACAGTTTAATGTTGTGGTCAATGTTGTGGTTTTCTGTCCAAAAATGGTGTGAAACTGCAGATTTTTCTGTTTGTTTCAACTTAATGTTCCTCTGGTGTTCTTTTTGCCTGGTTAACAAGTTTCTCTTAGTTTTTTCTATGTAGCTTTTTTCACAGGTTTCACAATTAATCTGATAAATTCCTGATTTCAAATTGTTGGGGATTGTATTTTTCAGTGGTTTATTTAGCAGGTTCCTCAGACTGAATTTGTTTTGGGGTGCTAGTTTTAAGTTTAGTCTTTTGAAGATTCGTTCAAATTTTCTAAAAGCCCATGGATGGTAGGTGAATTTTCTATATTGACAATTTGTGTTATTAAGTGGTGTGAGAGTGGTATTTTTTGATCTTATCTTCAGTTTTTCTTTCCTCTTCATCATGTTCCTTATGATGGCTGGGTTGAATCCATTTAATACCGCTATGTCTTTTATGTGTTGTTGTTCTTCTTTCAAAAATTCATCCTTACTCAATGGGACGTTGTATAGCCGGTGAATTAGACTTCTAAAGGCAGCTAGTTGATGTGAAACTGGGTTGTATTCATTTTTCTTTATGTAATTATCTATGTGTGTGGGCAGATTTATGCATAAGGAATAATTACTTCATGTTTAACCAAAAATTCTACAGACAATCAAAAGAATTAGCAATGAGGAGCCCACTTTCGCCTATTTTAGCAGACCTATACATGAGCTATTTTGAAACACACATAGTAAAGGCTTTCCCACAGATTTATAAATTTTGGCGGAGATATGTTGATGATGTTTTTGCTATCATTCCGAAAAAATATAAAGAAGATTCTCTAAAATTACTAAATCCGCAAGATAATCATATCCAGTTTACAATGGGAGTAGAAAGAGACAACACCTACCCTTTTTGGACCTCAAGATAACTAGAAATCGTCATGGTGTAGATTTTGGAATATACAGGAAGCCCAAACACATAGATAATTACATAAAGAAAAAGGAATACAACCCAGTTTCACATCAACTAGCTGCCTTTAGAAGTCTAATTCACCGGCTATACAACGTCCCATTGAGTAAGGATGAATTTTTGAAAGAAGAACAACAACACATAAAAGACATAGCGGTATTAAATGGATTCAACCCAGTCATCATAAGGAACATGATGAAGAGGAAAGAAAAACTGAAGATAAGATCAAAAAATACCACTCTCACACCACTTAATAACACAAATTGTCAATATAGAAAATTCACCTACCATCCATGGGCTTTTAGAAAATTTGAACGAATCTTCAAAAGACTAAACTTAAAACTAGCACCCCAAAACAAATTCAGTCTGAGGAACCTGCTAAATAAACCACTGAAAAATACAATCCCCAACAATTTGAAATCAGGAATTTATCAGATTAATTGTGAAACCTGTGAAAAAAGCTACATAGGAAAAACTAAGAGAAACTTGTTAACCAGGCAAAAAGAACACCAGAGGAACATTAAGTTGAAACAAACAGAAAAATCTGCAGTTTCACACCATTTTTGGACAGAAAACCACAACATTGGCCATAACATTAAACGGTTAAAATCTTTAAGTACATCCATAGAATTGGATATTTGGGAAAAAATATTCATAAACAAAAACCGTGATAAAGTTATAAATTTTGAAATCCCGGCATTAAATGAAGTATTTAAACTTAGTGCCCCTAACACCAGATGGCAGAGTGATCGGAGCTCCGTAGTAGTGGAAGAAGAGGGAAGTTCATTTAGTCACCAAACAGCTGATGATGAGATCGAATGATCTTGAAAACGTTTCAATTATACAACAAGTAAGTGAAGACTGAGTGTAAACATAGTGACTCATAAATTCAAACTTAAATATGAAGAATACTTCACTGTTAATAATGCTTCTGCTTTTAATATTTAATCGCAGATGTCGACTGGAAAGAAAACAGCGCTCCGACGGACACGCGTTAGCAATGTTCTAAGTAAGCGTTAAAACTACAGTTAAGTGTAACGTTTGAAAGGCATAACAAAGAATGTAGTTACCGTATGTAATTTGACTGTTTATCTTAAAAAGAAACATTTTGGTCAAATTTCTGTGTAGGTAAATGTTTGTTCTGCTGAAGGAGAAAGACAAACATGTTATTTTTAATTTAGTGGAGGTTTTAAAAATTATTTTAAGGTCAATGTTCTTCCTTAACAGCACACAACACATTTTATGAGCCCTTTATCTCCGCACAAAAATTGTTGCCTGAAACCATTTTATTAAGTATTTATCGTTTTATGACATTTAACAGAATTTGTAAACAGTTCAATAGTGGGTGAGCATAATGTTTTCTGAAGACCATATTAATAAAGCCCTCGCAATGAAAGTACCTACTGCGTTGCGATCCATAATATACAACGCCTTTTTTTCCACGAAAGTGACTAAATTAACTTACTTTATTTTTCAAAATATTAAAAACAAAACAAAGGCCTGGTATAGAGTAAGTTTATAGCTTATGTCTAGTTTACATTATAAAATCTGCGCCATAATAGTCCGCAGTGAAATCATAGGTAATTTAGGTAATATGATCACGATTTTAAGCCTACAAATGCATAAGTTGCATTTCTTTGTATCGTTAAGATAAAATATACGTACAAGATTAGCTTTGTGCCAACATATAGACACAGTACACACACACACACACACACACACACACACACACACACACACACACACACACACACACACGCACACAAACACACACGCACATACACACACCAGGCTGCCCAACTGCTCCGTCTTTCAGGTAAGCAGATATCCCTTCGTACGTTAGAACAGCTGCACAATGCAGCGGGATAAATCGAGTTAAAGGGTTGGTAGGGGCGTGACCGAATTTTGTTCTGCAGCGAGCGTCACGAGGCAGTTCCCAGGCTAAACCGACGTGTACAGTTCGTGATAATAAACAACAGTAGCGTAAACAAGTCAAACATTTTAGAATGTTTTCCGTTTATGTTAAAGAGCCATTTTTTGAGATGGAGAGAGAGAGAGAGAGAGAGAGAGAGAGAGAGAGAGAGAGAGAGAGAATAAACTCATTCTTTAGATTGGCAATTTTTTTTAGCTAATAGCTATTTTATATTCTACACTACGTACTTACAGTATGTAAGGAAAGTATTGCACTTCACCCAAAAGTACAGTTTTGGGATTTGAGTGGAAATACAGCAAAACAAAATCTGTGTACTCGTCTTCTGATGTAATTAGATCACTAGGATTATATATGCAATGGATGAGCGATTCTTTTGCTTCGTTTGAATTCAAACTTTTTATAACCTCTTGGGCTACACGTGATAGAGACAGTCAAGCAGTGCTATGTAAACGTATTGGTCTCCGTACCATCCTGCTGAAATGTTAAATGCCTCTAAGAGACACTAGAGATAGTGTGCAAAACGATAGCTCATTAAGATAACTTATGTTCCGGGCTTATGGACCATGGTCTAGTAGTTCTTTAAGAGTGAACCGACGTTTTGCCAGGAACTGCTCCTAGCATCATCAGGGTGGTGATCCGTCCGCTGTGAAAGCCAGGAGTCGAAGTATAGACCCGCAAGGAAAAGGGGTGCCGATATACGAGTGGCCACCGGTGAGTTTCAATATGTAGCTGTTAGGGATCCTGCCCTCTACGATCTCTTATTAGGTACGAACACCTTTGGTATGCTCTCACCTCATCCTTTCCTCCCGAGGAGCGCGTCAGGACATAGCTAAGAATGATCCTCCGTAGTTCGTGGTACTAAGTCTGCCCTTAGAAGCTTGTCATAGAGTCATGTAACCTCAAAGTTAAGAAAGAATACATGTTATCAAGGAAAATATAATAAGTTAATTATCAAATTAATCAATCATTTGGAGGATATTCCTATCAGATTATATTTCTATCTTGATATATCCTATATATATTCCTATCTTGATATATCAAGAAAATCGATCACATTTTGTAATTGCCTTCTTATATGGAGCATTAATACGCCATCATCCTGATGTTTGTAAACAAGTCCCAGCATAAACACTTCGAAAGTGCTGCTGTACACAGAACAGAGCCTAAAAAACTAAATTTGTACAGAATACAAACTGAAACCCTTTCTATTTTATTTAGATAGATTCTATTTAGAAATTCCACTGGATACATATATGATCACATGCTTCATACAGTTTAAGGCAAGGCTACACTGAAAATTCGCCGAAAATGTTGAAAATCATGGAATTTTCTTTTTTTTTGGCATTTTTGGTAGCTTAGGGTTTGTAGTAATAGATGGCATGCTATTTTTATCATTTGCACCATTTTAGAACATCATGTGACAATTTAAAGAGACCTTTAACAATTGTTAAAAGTAACAAACATGACTATAAAATTCATTTTCTGAGAAACCTTTTTTCACTTTTCAGTATACAAAATGCCCCACGTGTCAAAGTTTTCCATTTAACTTGATGAAACTTACAGGATAGCTCCATAATATGTAAATAAGAAACTTCATATTCCCCTTTTTTGTTAATGCTCATGTTTTGAGAATTATATGGTGTTAAGTAATAAAATAAGTAAATATTTTCAAAATTTTGAGAGTTAACACGTGGAAAATATTTTAGAACAAATGCTACAACAGTATTCCAAAAAATAAGAATATGGGTCTTTTAAAATTACCCTTTACTAGCCAAAAACAAAGATTCAACGTAAAATCTCAAATTTTTTGACGCGTAGAACATTTTTAATGTTTACAATATTTTCACAAAAAATAATAAATAATGAATTAACTATTTGGTGTAGCAATATGAAAATTTGCATGCAAGTTTAAAATGATACTCTACTTGTGTGGCTAAATTTCCATAATGAGAGGTTTATTATTATAGGATTTGGAATTTTCTGTGTAGCCTTGCCTTAAAAACGTTTTATTCATGTTAATTATTGCAGTTGTGTAAAGCAGGTTGTCAGTAACAGTCGACGAGAGTCTGATAGCAAATAGTCTGGAATAATTAAGAAAGATAATATTTGTGCAGATCATTTGGTACAGACAATTTATGAAACGTAATACCAATCTTTGACTGAATCTGACATATCAAAGGAGTTTTATCTTAATGTGAATAACTGCCCAAATAGAGGTCTCTGAGAAGAGAAGCATTTTCAGAAAATATTATGATGAAACCTAGGCATTCATTGTTTGGGTATAAGGACATGCTATACTAAATATATAAAGGTAAAAAAAAAAGGAATCATAACTTTATTCCTCCTTTAAAGAGAATCAGAATTTTTGCATGTTACACAGTAACACAGTGTTTTTTCATTTCAGGTGCATGCATTTTTAGCTTGCAGTTACTTCCACCGTTGATGATTCAGAGATCACTCTTCGGTTGTTTGTGTAGACAAGTCGGAGAGGTTCTACTGCTTAAAATGCAAACAATATATTGTATATGGTGTGCATATGTGATATAAAAAAAACCAAACTCACAACAAAGGGAAGCTTCTTTGTTTCTGAGGAATGTACTATTTAGAAACATAACCAATACTTACAAATCTGTTCTTACCTACTTGAGCGATGCTGAGCCGTGCACAAATACTTAAGAATTGTTAGAGGGTATTAGACATGTGCGGAAGTGACCTACTAATCTGTGTTGTTATTCTTACGCACAAGCAGTTCTTGATAACAGAAGTCTAAAGATTGATGCAACTTTATCATACATTTCGAAGAGCTGTGTTATCTTTGAATGATTACTCAAGAAAGAGAAGCCACTTTGAGATACAATCTCAAGCGTAACATTATTTTCTGTTCTCAGTGCAAAATTACAAACCATATATACTATACTAGCACCTGTGGCGGTCGGTCAATGGAAAGAAGGGAATGACTCATTCCCTTCGATTTCAATAAGTTTCTTTTTCTTTTATTTTCAGAATAATTTATTTAGTTTAAAATTCAATTTCGTCAGTTTTATGAATGTGATAACATATTTTCTGTGTTGCATATATTGTAATATGATGTTCTGTGACAAATTTATCAGACGGCACGGCATGGAGATAGTTCATATATGCATGCAGTTGATCTGTTCCGAACCTGAATTCGGAATCTCTCGTGGAGCCTCGTGTGATAAGGGGAATGAAATGTGTCTGTTCATTCCAGTCGCATACTTGTAAAGTGTAGTTTCTGGTGTTTCTAATTGTTTTCATTATTCTTTTCGTCATCATTTGGAACCTCATTATAATACCTCATTAATGTAAATAAATATAATTAATTTTATGTACTTATTTTCCCCTTATAAGCACAATTGTCAAAGTTTATAGAGATCAGGGGCAGCTCTTCCTTGATGCGTTTGAATCGTCGAGTCACCTACTTGTTTTTGAATAACTTACATGGTTATATTTTATGTTCAAGCATTTAATTTTCAATTATAAAAGTTCTCTAAATTATATTTTGTAATGGAAACGCTCTCTTGGCACTCGCGTGTCGATAACGTAGCTAGTTGCTTCCCGATTAAGTGATTCGTTATTAAAAGGCCAAGGTGACCGTAACACTTGCGGTGAGTGAGGAGAGGTTGGAGGGGTAGAACACATTGCTGGTTACCATGGCTACGGATTCGATTCATAGAAGCAGTATATTCCGCACCAACTCGTGTTGCCAACATAATACAGGACTTTCTTCCTACTTTTTCGTTTATTTGAAAAGAAATTTGTTTGTAGAAGTGGTAACCAGCTTGAAGCGAGCACCAGGTGTCATGTGCTGCTGTTTATTATCAGTTTGCATCGTGTGTAAAAACGTAATTTTGTATGTGACCAGTGATTATTAGCTGATATGTCAAGTGTTAAATTTTTCATATTTAAGGGATTTACAATGAATCCAACACACGACTTGGTGTGTTTCCAAACACTCTTTTCTTTATGGAAAAATGATGACAAATGCGATGTGATGGTCGGCCAACACCAGTACTACGTTTAGAAAAAACTTTTTGGCCGAGCATCTTCAAAATACACCAGGAAATTTAAGACTCATTGGTATTAGAACATAGGTAATTGTGTCGGATTGAAGGAGCTGAGAAAACACACTAACAAAATTGCAGACGCTCTTCAGGATAGCTCACCTCTATATATTGTAAAATACAATGAGAACGTTAAGTTTAACAGGCTTTTCATGCAATATGCCATTGGGGAAGTAAACAAGAAATGGCATTTCGTGGACATAATGAAAGCGAGGACTCTTTAAATAAAGGTAATTTTAAGAAACTTTTGGATTCATATACAGAGGGAAGCCCCATCGAAATTCAAAACCACTATTCAAGCATAAAATTCCTTTTTGCGATGCTGATTGCGAATTTAGGTTAACCAATTTTCCGAGTCACCTAATCAATTCGCCCAGAGCCGCGCCTGATAGAGATCACTGTTCTCCACAGATTGGGAAGGGAATACATGTTGAGTAGTCATTCTCCACGCTGAGCAGTCAGTGGGTCAGTCAGTGAGTGACAAGGATGGAAACTGGCGTGAGCGAGAGGCGGAAGGGAGGAACATGTGACTGCGTGCTGGAAACTATTATAAAGCGTGGACAATTTAGCGTCACCAACAGTCACAAGCATATATGAGAGCTGAAATTCTACTTACCACTTTCGGTACTTGTAGGATAGATTTTAAATTTGATGAGCAGCGGAAACTTGACGTAGTAAGACATAATGAAATTGTTAAAAAAAAAAAAAGTAGAAAAGTTATTCAATGTCTCATTGATGTC
>CM060950.1:337762125-337844625 GCA_030765055.1 Mantis religiosa
ACATTTTCCAAAAATGTTACTTTCCTCAAAAGTGGTCCTAACGACTTTTAATAAAACATCATAAATGTAAGATATTATCATCAAAATAAAATGCATATCTTGAATTTTCTGGGAATTTCCTGAGAAGTTCTTTTCATTTTGCGTAACGTTTGTATAGTTGATAAACCGTAAGAGGTAGACAAAATCCTACTGCACTAAAAATGTAGATCTATTAAAACATACAATTTAAGTCGAATACATCTCCTTTTTTGGAGCTAGCCATTTCCCAGTTATTCCCTGTTATTCTTACACTTTATTCTTTATTTCTTGGCCATGCAAAGAGAACGGAATTCCAAAAGGCATCGTATATTGACCAACGGTTAAAATATTGACTACCGCTGCATTTCCATATTCCCCTTACATCTAAGGTAAGCGCGGGTGAATCCGATCAATATTTTGAAAATCTTTCCCAAAAGCCCTATTTGTCACGTAAATATGGAAGTTTTATGTTATATTGAAGCCTGGCGATTGTATATTATGTTAAATGCTTCCGTTTTCAGTTTTATTCTGAGCAGAAACTAATCCAAATCGCCCGCAATTGGAGGATGAATAGGATTGGCATAGCAAACGAATAGGAATGCAAAGGAAAACGGTGGAACATTCAATTTCGGTGCATAATTTAATCATGGGAACAAAATAACACATTTCTACATTTGTATATTCATATCTTTATGCATCTCTCATATATTTTCCACATATGAATTACTTCTGTCCCACAGTGCCCACACAGATTTCGCAGTATTATTCTTCATTTTTCTGGGCTCATTTGAGTACCATTTCACCAATTTCAGTCATCGTCCGATATGGCCTAACGTTGGAGAACGCCTTGCCTTAATCGGCTTCGCCCGCTCTTGTAGCGGTATTTATTTTTGCCCGTTTGCAGCACTGATTAGCTAACCATCATAACAACAAAGAGCATTATGGATGTAAGCAAGTCTGTATTTTCTTATTGTACCTTCAAGCTTCTGGGGCAATTTCAATGCACATTCATTACAAATCTATCTTAAGGGGATGCAGCACCGAAAACCCCAAATCCAGCAATTTTCAACCAATCTTGCTGAAATTTTACCACTTAGTTCTGATGCATGGTGGACACAGAAATCAAAATTTGGTTTTTATATCTTCAATAGTTTTTGAGTAATTAATTTGTAAAATTCAAAATTTGGGCAAAATTCAAACCGCTCCAAGTGATGAAAATTTTCAAAATTTTAATTTTTCTATTTCTAAAAATATTCAGATGGTTATGAAGAAAAGATCTATCATATGAATTTCTTATACTACTTTTAGTTCCAGAGTAAAAAAGAATAGGTATGGAGCAAACAAAAAAGCCAAAAAATGATTAAACCTGTGACTTTTTATATCAATAACTTTAAAAATATAATGAATATTAAAAATTCATATGATAGAAACCTTTGTTTGCTTTCTAAGAACATGTGTTGAAAATTTTAGAGTAACCGAATCAAAACTGCATCGTGTGGAACATTTTGAATGACAACAAATGTTGAAAAAACTATAACTGAGTATATCAAATTTTAAAATCCAAAACATTTTCCTTCTCAGCTGCATGCCTTGAAGCAGAGTAAAACCCTCCAGATAGATAAGTTGAACCCTCTGCCTCTTCCTTCTCTCTTCTGCTGCAGTGTTCTTCAATTTCAGTTTCCTTCTGGATGTTTTAGAAGTTACTTTCACAGAAATTGCTGAATGAAGTAAGCGTAATTGGTCCTTCCCTTTACTAATTTTTAGAGATGCTGGTGAAATCTGTGTCCATTATGTCTGACTGCAGCTTGAGTGATGCAGAACAACCAAAATTGAATTCACTGTTGGTTGATGTCACAATAACCTGAAGTCTCTTCTTTGACACAAATATTTCTTTTGGGCAATTATACCATATCATGTTATGTAAACCTTCATTTGCATTTTGTGTTTTATCCAATGTTCATTTCCTTAGGATTTCATCTGATGCCAGCCTTTGGTACACAGCCAGTAATTTTCTTATCACATCAGGCCTCAAGTATGTTCCCATTGTTGCGTTATGTTTAGGTGCTCCTTCCCATGTATTGTTTGGGCTATTCATGATCCTAACTATGTACACAGTTATCAAGAGGTCAGTTGTTTCAAAGAATGTTTTACCTATAACCCATATAACAGTTATAGCACGCTTTGGTGTATAAAATATCTTTATAAATGTTAAATGGCAGACTAAAACTCATCAGTTCTATATAAGCAGTATGTAGTTTAAAGAGAAACACAAGAAAATCCCGACCGTTGGAAACTCACACAAAAGTAAAATAATAAACATTATTGTTTGCTTTCAATGTTTGCAGCCAGTGTTTTGTTTCCATGGCGCCACATATTGTAAGAAATAACCATCATACTAACACACAACATTCCACCAGAAACTTAGCCCACTAATTTCAAATGTATTAATTTAGTACGTTCAATCGAACTCAAATGACCGAATTCTATGAATCCAAGGGCCGCTATGCAGGTGCGCACGGGAATTTAAATTGTCATATGAAGGTATTTAAATGCTTGAAACTCATAAATTTATTTGGATTATGATACTATAAGGTTCAAAGTATTTTATTAGCTTAAAAACAAAATTATTATTTTTTTCCATATTTTTAGCCAATTTCGGTGCTGCATTCCCTTAAATGAATTTAAAAAATAAGAAAATGCCAGAAATGGATTAATTATATACCTCCTTTCCGGAAAAAGAAGCTCGATTTCTCACTTGGACTAAACAGATATTGCACAGTTAACTGTCTCAGGTAGTTATCTTCTTGGCCCACAACAATCCACTGCCGTCCCCTAGGAAGCAGATTTTAAAAACAAATCCAAGTCGCCCGCACATACTACCTTAAAGAAAAAAGAAGCAAATTTCTGTAAATCTTTATCTGGATTAACATGAAGTATTGATAGACAGAGGAATAAGCATTTATAAGAATGGTTTGTGAAAGGTAGTGAAAGTCTTGAGAGTGCAACACATTACTTTCTCTATAGTGACTAGGGGAAGTATTGTATTCCACGCCAAAATTCATATTGTCAATGCATTCGAAATTTTGTTGTTGTTGTAATTTACGTCCTTTAACTTTTTAAGTCATATCGGATGATGAATGGAATGGGTGAAATGATGTTCAAATGAGCCATGGAGCTTAGAGTTACCCGACATTCGTCTTTTAGGATGAGGGAAAACCACGAAAGAAACCTTATCTAGGTAGATTCGAACTCGGGACCTCTTGAACGTGAGGCAGACACGCTACCATCTACGCTACCGAGGCGGGCAAGCATTCGAAATTGTTGTTGATATCCCTGAATATAAATAAAAGAAACGCACTTTTAGAAAAAGATTCGTGTGTGTGTTTGTGTGTGTGTGTGTGTGTGTGTGTGTGTGTGTGTGTGTGTGTGTGTGTGTGTGTGTGTGTGTGTGTGTGTGTGTGTGTGTGTGTGTGTGAATAGCACAACTCAAAAGGAAAACTCGGTTGAATACCAAATTTGGTATTCAGGCTCAGAAGCGCCAGTTCTTGGTTCTAGCCATCGTTTGTAATTAAATTCGACGTATGACTTTAACCAGCATGACTGATAAAATTGTAGTACACGATGGATTCTTGTCAGCCGTGGCCCAGGACTGAGGGCCTGCTTCAAGGTCATGCAATGCAGAATCAAGAGGAGGAATTAGCTTCTTTGTAGAAGAATCCATTTGGTAGGAATGGCACATTATTGTGCAGGTCATGGAGTGCTGTAGGACACTCGAGGTCAACTTCCAAATATATCCCATGATACGGTCCCTGTTAAACATAATATTAGCATAATAACCGTGAAAGTCATATTAAATGCATGATTAAGGGCGGATAGATACCACACAATGAATTAAGCTAAATTATAGCAAATATAGGGGATAATGATCTAATATACAGGTGCAGAAACCAAACAGGCAATCTCAATACATGTATTGTATCGCAAGCACGTGAACCCAACGTGTAAAGAAAGCCGGGAAAATGAACACTTACCCTCACAGGAATTTTCCTTGTGTTCAACCGACAAAGGGGAATTGCTCGAGAATCACCCAAAGCTAGACCTAAGCGACAACCTGTTGCCCGTCGATGAACTGGTCTGCACATGATACGTGATGTAGAGAATAGACACCGGGGATTTAAGCTAAACTTTTGCAAGAGTTCTTCAGCATTAATTACCTAGACCGTGGGGAACAGAAAGTTGCATGGAATACATGCCTCAGAAACTCAAAATTGCAATGAAATTTAAGAGTAGGGATGAAACACAACCTATAAGGGAGACTAACGGGTCACGTGACCTCGTAAGTGTCGAATTCGGCCAAAAGAAGAGAAAATTTGTGCAATGGTGACGTTTAATGTTTGCCAGGAAAAACACTCTGTATTGGCGAGTGAAATGCGCAATACGTATTAAAGGTTCATCGAAGTCCGTGTTCGCGAATGGACGGAGCAACACACATTAGGTGGTTATTGAACACTCTGTGTTAGCGAGTGAGAGAAACAGCAGACATGACGTCATTAATATTTTACCAAGCTATGTTGTTGTATAATCCTCCGGAAGTACTCTAATGCGCGAAGTAATGCTCTCGCGACGTCCAGAAACGAGAACGCGTACACGACTTCATACATCACCCGGCACGTCCTAGAAATTTACAAGTTCACTCGCGACTCGATTCTAACTAGCCGTCATGTCACGTGCACAGCAACGGGTAAATCCTAAATCTCACGCCTAATGTGCGAGTAGCACCAACACAACAGTAACGAGTGGAGAGGGCGACTTGCATAAATGAACTTGTCATTCAACGGTCGTGGTGTCTGTGTGACAATATCCCTTCACTGTCAAGACGCACCCACTTCCTAAAACCCAAAAGAGAGAATCCATGCATACCTACCCTGAGAAAAACCCCGACCTGTGGTAAACCTCCCATCCGTATCCCTCACCCGGCATATATCCTATCATATGAGGCGTTGAGTGCCGGAAGAGCTCAACGAGGTACTTAACGGGCATGTACCGCCTCAACCAGAGGATCATCTTTTCTGTATTTTTAGGTCATCTTCAATGTTCTACATGAAGAAGTTTGACTCTCCATGTACCGATGAGAAACTTGGCATAAGTCCTCTATAGGTAATACCTGATAGTAATCCTGTAGCGATATTAAGTATATTCTAGTATTCTGTAGAATAGCATTCCCAGATATGTCCCAGATATGTAAAATATCCCAATCAGCTTTATGGATTTGTTAGGATACTTATGGTCTCAGAGCCTATGATTTTGGGCAAAAGACTAAGTGAATTTGGGCAGTACTTTACTGATATTGCCTGAATTGTATATGCATGCATTTCCAAGACTGCCAGATGTGGCTCATTCTGATAGTAGGGAGTTTTCAAACACACGATACAACATTCTAAGTTCAAACCCCACCAAATGTTTTTATTGACCTATTTATTTTCTTTCTTGATTGTTGTTTGTGAAAGTTATTGAATACTGCGCCGCTACATTTGCTATTACCGTTGCTGTTAAATGTAATTAGGCAAATCAAACAAATTGAGATTGGAACAAGCATATGCAACATAAGATATTGCAATATTCTAAAAGCTCAGTCGATGGAACACCTGCCTGCCGTGCGAGGGGAACTGGGTTCTATTTTCGGCTGGGGGTGGGAATTTTTCTCCAACCAAGATGATTCCCCATCTTCCCTAGAGTCTGAAAGTATGAATGAGAGTGCGAATGTGTGCGTGATATAATGATTAGAATACACAGTGCCAGAAAGCCAATGTACCATCGTCAATAGGCGATATGTTCTAACAGGAGAATGACCGCTGATATAACCATTGTTAAAGGCGGGGTATAATTGGAACATTAATATATATCAGGTGAGTCACCTGTCCCTATTTATTTTTTTAATTTATGCAACGTGGTAAGCAACATATGTGACTTACGCCCTTCTTGAATGCCTTTGAATGGATGATTTACAGAACAGTTTATAGAGGAGGGATAGACAACTCAGTGCATAAGTGTTGTATGGGGCAGAAAGCAATCACTGTGTACGTCGATTCCAAAAACATCATACCCAGACACAGAGGATGCAGTAGTAATTTTAGAAGAGTTTACAAACTCTCATTCATTAGCGTACATTCGCACACACCTTTAAACACTCTCCTGAAGAAGCAAGCTGTCACATGCATAAGTTGACAATAACATTGGAACACAAAATGGTAGATCTACACAGTGGGATCAGCTGGATTTAAATCTTCAATCAACACGTGTTTTCGTTGTACAGCCATATCAAAATGCTGAGAATTAGGTACATAGATTTTGCTTGTCACAAATTACGGCTATTTTAGCTCTTACAGTAATTGTAATTGTGGCTGCAGTTTTGTGTGTGTTTGTGTGTGTGTGTGTGTGTGTGTGTGTGTGTGTGTGTGTGTGTGTGTGTGTGTGTGTGTGTGTGTGTGTGTGTGTGTGTGTGTGTGTGTGTGTGTGTGTGTGTGTGTGTGTGTGTTAAAATTACGGAAATGAGCTCAAAACACTATATGAAGCTGTAAAAAGCGTGTAAAATTTCAAGGTAGGAGGTCTCAGGACCGCGATTACTTATTCGTATAGGAAGTTCCCCTCTGTAGGTAGCATTGGCTAAATTGTGTTTTACAAGTTACTTCAACACTCTGCCACTCACTGCAAATGTGGTTCAAATCGTTCGTGTTTAGTTAAAAAATAACATTTTTTATAATATTATAGGTGTGTACAAAATACAATAGCCATGATTTCCACTGACAGATAGTTATAAATTTATAGTTCGAAGTAGATATTTGATTATGATCGGTATTGTCCTTGATCCATTCAACCAAGTTTCAAGCATTTCACAAATGCAAAGGGAAACATAAGATTTAAGCATGAAACCAAAAGTATTAGATTTAATGTCGCAGACAGGCCCCTAAAATTGAAAGCCAACTGTGTAATAACACCAACTATGTACAAATTATAAGGATCACAAAGTTTCAAATGATCCTTAGTTAAAGATAGCCCGTAATTTCCCTTTGAAGGGCAAGAGCTTCTCCTACCTGCCGAGAGGGGGGAGCTCGGCGCGCAACTTAAATGGTGAGCTAATCTCTGTAGATCCCTAAATATTGGATTATCATTCTTGTGTCTTTGGACCACAAAGGAATCAATAGCACCAATAAATAAATTAGTAACTAAAATATAGACAATAAAGACTTGGGGAATGGGGAAAAAAAGAAAACCAAAACAATGTGTTGTCGTTTCGAACCTAGCCATTGTATCACCAAACATATTGCAGCAGCTAACAAACCCACTAGTCCAGCTGTCACGTATTCTATGTCGTTCTTTAAGAAAGCACTCGTTATTGTCTTGCTAACATTATATGCATGAAAAACCGTCGTTTATTTAAACTTTTCGCAGCTTCTTGGTCCTCATTCAGGGCTGTAAGTATTAATGCTGGTGCGATAATACTGATTAGAAGATCAGAGCTGCTATAACGGCTTTTATGCTAAAAGAGTCAATGTTTACACATTAGACTATAAACTGCGGGTTGTATATAAAAGAATAAATAGGGGCAGATGACTCACCTGGTGTGTATATATATACTAGAGATGAAGATTTCTTTATGGAGGTTAAAATGGCATTAGCCTGATCTGGGACTAATACACGATTGTGTTTCAGAGTTGAAATGACATTTGTTAGCTCTGGTAAAGAAACAACTAGTGCGCAAGCCATATCACAGTCATGCTCCGGTTTGACTTTGATTTATGCACTTCAAGGTATTGTAGAAATACTTAAGATATACGGTAACAACTTATAGCCAGCGCTGCCATTTGTGAAACCTGATGATTCTGTGAAATATTTTATTTCGGGCAGAATTAGAGCATCACTAGATAGCATATTTTTAGAAAGTGAAATGTAACCATGAAAGCACATGCTACCATATAGTTAAAAGGTGCTGCGTTTGATTCCCTTTGCAAAATAAATTTTTATTTTTGTGTTTAAGATGAGAGATAGATGCACACACGAATAGCAATGGTAATTTTAATTTCTGAATTATCCAGAGAATGAAACATTTGGCTATAGTATATTAAAGTCCTCTCTACACATGGCTTTGTCAAGATTTAGATTTATCCAAATTTTGTTGTCAACAAGACCTTGAACTCTGTGCAGCTTACTTAAATGGAAGTCATATGAATTCTACTTATTGCTCAGGAATGAGTGCATTGCTCTTGTTCGCATAGTGCGGTTGCAGTGCTCCTTTCTTACGGTAAACTACGGTGATATTCAATGCTATTTTGTTACTTAAATGCAGAAATATTTTCTGAAATGTATTCTAGCTCTTCCCACTTTCTCTCCTCTCCCACATTTCCTCCCATTTCGTATCTCTTTTTCATGCTACAAGATAACTCCGAGGCTGTGTGTCATGTCAGTTGATGGCGGACGGTGGTGCAGAGAGTTGCACGATGCAGCATATTCTCGGCTTCGTCAGAGGGTGGCCATCTGAGCCACTACAGCCGGTTCCAACATTCTCCAGTTCCCACTGAGTCACCCTCCGGCAGCTTGTGTCTCTTAGCCGGGTGGTCAAGGCAGTAAACGCTGGTAACTCTGCCCATTTTTGTCTTCCGGTTCTGCAGCTCATACGTCTCCTGAGGTTCCTTCTTCTCAGCCATCCTCCAGGGGATGTACATACAAAAGATTCAATTATTTTCCAGTTTTTTCAATTGTTTTTTTAAAAAATGCAATTAATTTCATTAATAGTATATCCCCGTAGGGGGCTCAAGGTGGCCCGGGTTCGATCCCAGGCGAGCGCAAAGTGAGATTGTGGTGGACAACAGGCGCTGGGATGGGTTTTCTCCGGGATCTCCGGTTTCCCCCGCCATCTCATTACACCGGTGCTCCATCCTCATCTCATGTATCATCAGTGTCACTGCCTGCGCTGCCGTATCTAGTAAAAGCGGGCGTTAAACACTACACTTTCCCCGTAGGGGAGGGGATCCGTCCCTTTCAGCTGCTGTGTCGCGAGCGCTGTGGACCCTTAGCACTCGTGGTAGCTCTGACGTTACCAGAGGAACCTCGGGCCATACATTCGAGCCCCTCCCTGAATGGGAGTTGTTCGGATTGGGTTGGACTCGAGGGGGCAGTGTGTTGCCGAAACCCGCGTGAAATCGGTTACCTCCGGCCAGGCTTCAGCCGCCCGGGGGGGGGGGGGGCAGAGCGTAGCCTAAAAAGTCCCGGGTACTAGCCTGCAGAGCTAGTAGAAGGTGTGCTAAATCACCAGGCGGCCCCACCGAGGTTTTCGCCAGTCTTCCCTGCGGGGTTGACGCACGTAAGTGGCGTATACACTTCCACCCGTCTTGACGTTGTTGTCGATGGGGGGCTGAGCATTTTATACTCAAGGTATTGCCCCAAGGAAAGATCCCCGGAGTTTTCCATAGCTCCCGGGTTGATAGAGGCCGGAGTCTTCCGACTTTCGGGCAGACCTTGGAATGAAATGAAACTAATAGTATGTATGAGTAGAAGATGGAGTAGAGAAAGTCATGTTAGTGCGTACATCAGATGTTTACTTTCTCTACTACGTATAGTAAGGATAGGTTAGAATTCTACGGAGGGGGTTCGACACGTCGACCAGACTGATCTTTCGTACCTAAGCTCCAAGTGGGGCATCCCCGGGAGGAAGGACGAGGCTAGAGGAGAAAGGGGCCGGCCGCCCCAAGGAGTCACGCGAGTACAAAGGGCAGGATCTCTACCATTTAACAGCTTTACCAGGAATTGCCCGGCAGTGCAGTGAAATCGGCATCCCTGCTACTGTGACCCCGAAAGAGCCCACCAAACCGGCTCGGACACCTGTGGTCACCACCAGAGCTGGAAATACTCCTGGCACGTTTGCACAACCGGCATCCTGCCGACCGTGACCCCGAAACAGCCCAACAATCTGGCTCGGACACCTGTGGTCACCACCAGAGCTGGAAATATTCCCGGCAAGTTTGCACAACCGACATCCTGCCGACCGTGACCTCGAAACAGTCCATCAATCCGGCTCGAGGACCGGAAACTGTCCCACAGAGGAGGAAGTGTTTACCAGGAAGATATCATCCCGCCATCCCACCGACACTTCTACCCTGAAAGAGACCACCAGATGAGAGATGATGTGAAATGATAATTCGGAGAATGATAATTCGCCTAGCGACCTGGGAAGCCCCCCGAAATAAACCCATGGGTCAGGTAGGCCGGCCACGGGAATTGAACCTGGACCTCGCTAATGAGATCCACGGAACAGCTGAGCCGTCCCGCTCGATACTGCGTATAGTAAGTGGAAAACGTATTGTATTCCACCGAACAAGTGGATATCGAAATTTCAGCGGAAATTTCAGCGTTAATTTTACACGGTGTTCATTTTTATTCGTGATTTCCCGCCTCCCATAGTGAAAATGACGTCATAGTTGACTGGTGAGTGCATCTTGAAATCATAGTGCCCTCTACGGAGAAGAAGTGGTAATGTTTGCGGAACAGTAAGCAAATTACAGCGCTCTGAGTGTGGTTGTGCTAATAACTAATACGACCAGCCTTCCCTTTCGTCCCTCTTACGGTAATCGTGATTAACATTCTGGTACTGTATAAGTAGCAAGTAGCACGTTTCTACTCTAAAGGTTAGCACCATGGATGTGAAACTAGAACACCGCGTCTTACTGATTGAATGCTATTTTCGTACCGGTGTTAAAATTGGTGCGAAATATACATATAATTTAAACCGCTGCACAGAGGAGTTTATGCAACGCTATCCGGCAATCAGACAAGTCTCTCGGAGCGCAATGTTAACAAAAGTGTCGAGGTACCGTTCAAATTCACATAATTTTGTTTGCAACATAAACTTCTTACGTTTTATCAGTATATGCAGTGTTGTAGTTGGGCCGGTACGGTCCGGTACGCCGTCTAAAATTTGGACACATTGTAAACGTACCGTCTAAATTCGTGAAGTGATGGTTAGAATTAAAGAAAAAACAGCGTTTATTGATTGTTCTTAGCACTAAAATGGAAGGGCAACAGCTTTTATATTAGCCATAAAGCTCCTTGGTATAACAATGAAAAGTCAGGCGGTGCGAAACCGCAGTTCTTAAATGACTTTTGGTGAGTACCACCTAAACTTTCTTCTAGTTAAGTGTGTACCGTCTAAACATTTTCCAACTATAGAACTGAGTATATTATACAAATGTTTAATCATTCTCTCGCTTAATTAAAATGTTTCTATTAATGTTGGTATCCTTATGTCTTTTTTTAAAACCCATAGGTGCATCAAACATTTCCAAGATACAGGATCAGTTACTCGCAAAATAAGAGATACTGGACGCTATAAAGTGACTGGTCCCAATCTAGAACTAATAAATATTATACATATATGATATAAATTGTCCGCCCCCGTGGTGCGAGGTAACGTGTGCGCCTCACACTCAAGAGGTCACGAGTTCGAATCTCGCTAAGAATGAGCTACCTGGATAGGGTTTGTTCCAGGTTTTCCCTTATCCTACGAAGAATGTCAGGTAACTCTGAGCTCTAGGGACCCTGGACTCATTTGAGTATCATTCCACCCGTTTCATTCATTCATTCATTTATTCATTCATCCATCGTTCGATATAACGTGCGCTGTTGAAAGGACAGAAAAAGTCTGTTAGAGTCAACATGAAAAATTCAGTGCCATGGCCGGAATTTGAACCACGGATCTCCTGGTGTCGTCTAGTCGCTCTAACCCATTGAGCTACCATGGCCAACGTGACGTCCTGACATTAAATTCTCCATTTGACTCGTATATTTCACCGGTAGACCACTAGGGGCTCTCGCATCCGAGATACACCAATGAAAAATTCAATGAAGAAATGATTAATTTATGGCATTGAATGTTTCATATTGTCTCTATCTATCAAAAACCTTAGCCTAATATACGGCTAGTATGAAAAAATGAATAATTTCCATCAATTAACTAAAAAAAAATATTTTCTTTACTAAAACGTTTTGAAACTAATACTGTTATTAATTTGGCATTCCTTTATTAGATTATATTAAGTTATATATCTTCACAGTGAAACACCAAATTGCAAGATACTTATTGTTTGTATTTATCCGTCATTTATAGAGTTTACATTCATTAAAACGAACTACAACAGTTATCGTAACTACGCACCAGGCGAAATTACGCACCTTTATATTACGCGGGCAGACCCCCTCTCTACCTGTGGTAGAGGGAGGCCTCAAAACATCAAGGACTCAGCACATCAAATACGATCTCAAGCCCCTAGGAGAATCGTATATAAACTCGCTCCATCAGCGATGCTATTGATGATGTCAAATTTTGTGCGGTAAATCGCAGATAAAAATGAACACCGTGTAGAAAAAAGTTTGTGAGTCAATATGCTCGCGCCCGTGTGTGTGCGTGTGTGTGTGTGTGTGTGTGTGCGTGTGTGTATGTGTGTGTGAATAGAAATCAATAACGAAAAATCTATTAAATGCCAAACGTTGTATTTAAGTTCAATATCCTCCGAGGATGCGATATGAAGATTTTAAAGAAAATATCGCCTCACCAAACTGCCGTTTACATGGAACACTTTTCAAAAATTTTGATTTTCACAAATTTGGCTTTAATGATTTTTATTAAAATCCACACGTTTAAAACATTTTCATGACAAATGAAGTGTACATCTTGAATTTTCTGGGAATGTCTTCAGAAGCCCTTTTCATTCTGGATGACTTGGCATAATTGCTAAACCCAAAGAGATCTTACTACACGTAACTGTAGATCTCGTTAAAACACACAATTTATGTCAAATAAAGTTTTCTTACACGGAATGTCTTATTCGTTTTAATTAAGGGCTGGATATTGAAAGAGAATGGAATGTCAAAGCGATCACACAGCGGCCAGTTGTTAAAATATTTTACTGCCACTAATGCCATACCACATTCTACAAGAGGTTATGTAATAAAACAATTTCTGCAAAGGATTATGTCGATTAACATGAAGTAGACAGGAGAATAAGGTATTAAGAGCGATCAGAACATAAAGTCCCTACATTTAAAGTAGCTTAGCTTAGAAGCGAGTCCCATACAGCTCAGTGTGCTCTGAGCTGTGACGTTGATGCGCTACTCTAAGGGGATTGGGGAAGCTCTGTGACGTCATCCAAATCATCGTCTGTTTCGCTCGTGTAAGAAACAATAACAATCTCACGTGATAATTTCTGTTTATATAAGCATTACCTCACTTCACCAGTTTATCTCCTTTAACCGACTTCCCCGCATTCCGCAACCACACAGAGCTTGGTCCCATACAGTACTTTACTCGTCTGTAACGAACAACACATTGACTTTCGCGCATGCAGGTTTGCGCATGTGACGGCTGGACGGCTCGTATACTGGAATCGCCACCATTGCCAAGGACTCTATGAAAGTACTTATCGCTAATCTATTTAAAAAAGTTATGTGAGTGTACACCTCACATTTTTGTCTGAAATTCATATGCGAGAAATTGTAAACAGGTTAATTATCTACTTAAACGTTGACAGAAGAGATTCCAAGATATGAGATCTTGTAAACATTACTATAAAGTGAAAAGTGAGAATGTAATAAAAGAATGATATATTCTGGAGTTTCATATTTTCTTGCACTTATTGTTGTTGTTGTGTGTGTGTGTGTGTGTGTGTGTGTGTGTGTGTGTGTGTGTGTGTTTGTGTGTGTGTGTGTGTGTGTGTGTGTGTGTGTGTGTGTGTGTGTGTGTGTGTGTGTGTGTGATGTATGCCTACCTATGGTTGTAACCATAACGTAACTATGTGTACTTCAGAAAGACAGCATAAGTGTAGCTCGTTTCATTCCTATGATATTTGGTAGAAGGACGAGAAGACCCCACGATAATTGTGTGACTCACATTTGGAAGGTTTCAGGTTTGATTCCCTTCGTTCTGTCCCTTACCTTGGATTTTGCATGATTTTTCCTTGTCGGGAGGCGAATACTGGTATGGTCTTCCATCGATCATAATTTCCTTTTCATATTTCAGGTGTGCTAGGTTTCAAGGTGCCTAGCCATGCCGGACAAATGGTAAGCTTCTAACTCAAAGGACCTGTCGACACTAGAGGGCTACTTGCCTGATGGTTCATTCATTACCTTTTCTGGGCCACTCTAATTGGACAGGTCTTTAAACTACAAAATGTTAAAGACCCCATGCATTTCTGTGGTCCATAACTCCTTGTGCTGGTAAAAGTAATGGATCTCCTATAGTGCATGAGGTATCCCCCCATTTTTGCATACTACTTGTAGTACCCATTTGTTTCTGTAAACAGTTTAGATTTCAGAGTAAACTGTTGAAAATATGTGGGAGTGGTAATAATTGTTACACCCTCTGACACTTACTTAAAAGTAAGAACTATTCTACTCCAACCAAAAGCACAAATTAAAGTTTTACATGAAATGCACATTTTGGGATCAATTCAGTTCAATTTATTCATCCTTTAAATCTCCATACAGGATTGTGGACACGTCAAAACAAAAATATTTACAAAATTTAAGTACAAAATGTAAATCCAGAAATTACAAAGAAAAAACATGTATAAGAGTAAATGTCAATAATATAACAATAATTATTATAATATAACTTTCCAAATACTCTTGAATAGAATAAAAGCATGCTTCACTTAAAAATTTATGTAGTTTCAATTTATAAATCTTTTGGTTGTCAATCTGTTTTAAAGAAAGAGGTAACTTATTATACAGTTGGGTACCACTATAAGTGAAGGAATGTTTGTATATCGTGGTATTATGAGTAATTGCTAGTAGGTTTGAACTGATTCTTGTATCATACTGGTGTGTCACTGCATATGTTTTAAAGCAACTTAAACTAGCTTTTACATGTAATTATAATTTTCAGTTCCTTAAAATACACTCTACAGCTTACATGTGCAGGTTGGTTCACTATTATTCTTATGGCTCTTTTTGCATTCAAAAAACCTTTTCTGACATATTTGAATTACCCCAAAAGATGATACCATAATTCATAAGGGAATGAAAATATGCAAAATATGCCATTTGGATTGTCTTTACGTCTGCTATCATTTTTAATGTTTTTAAAGCATAGCACTGCTTACTTAATTTTTTAATCAAATCTTCTATATGTACAGTTTGATTTAACCACAAACCTAAAATTTTTGTATCTTTTACATATGAAATGTTGATACCATCCAAATGAAGGACAGGGAAGGTAATATTTCTATTTAGTCTATGCCGAAAACCTATTGCTACTGTTTTATCTTTGTTTAAAATTAGTCTGTTTTGATCAAGCCAGGGCATAATAGTTTCATTAATTTCATTTACATTTTTGAAGTAAATGACCTTTATCATTACCAGTGATGAGTATGTTTGTGTCATCTGCAAAAATAGTAAGTTTAATATTTTCCTTATCTACATTATGGGGTATGTCATTAATATAAACTAGAAAGAGATCCCCTGCATCAAAGAAAGGTGATTGTACTAGGATAGGCATAACATTTTAGCACCATACAACAATGTTTCATAAAAAATTTCAAGGAAATCACCCTCTTCAAACTCTCCTTTATTTAAACAGCTTTTTGTTGTTTCAGATTTTATCAAAACTAGCTGTTAACAATTTTGATTAAAATACTGTATATTCATACTGACTATAATGCTTATTTTACGTTTTCTGTGAATAGCCTGTAGAGTCTTCTTCATTCTGAATGACTTTTATTAATTTGTATAACTGATAAACCATAAGAGGTAGAGTGCCCGCCTCGGTAGCGTAGATGGTAGAGTGTCTGCCTCACATTCAAGAGGTCCTGAGTTCAAATCTCAGTTAGGGTGAGTTACATGTATAAGATTTTTCCGGGGTTTTCCCTAATCCTTAAAGGCAAATGTCAGGTAGCTCTAAGCCCCATGGACCCTGGACACATTTGAGCATCATTTCACCCGTTTCATTGACCGTCCGATATGATGTAACATTGGAGGACGTAAAATTAAAAAGAAAAGAGGTAGACAAAAGCTTACCACACACACACACACACACACACACACACACACACACACACACACACACACACACACACACACACACACACACACACACACACACACACACACACACACACACACACACACACACACACACACAGAGAAATATAAGTTTCTTTAATATGCAAGCTTATTCAAACTTGTTTTTATGACTATATCTAATTTAAGATATTCCTTGTCATTGCTTTGAATTTTTCATTTAATGTTTGCTTAGTATCTCGTAGAAAAGCATAGAATTAAAACTCCAGCATTTGACTAGCCAATCAGTCTTCTAAATTCCCTTCATATCTACAGTAAAATATAGTATAATTTCTGTAAATGTTTACCTCAGTAAAATAAAAATAAGCTTTTGCAGGAATAGCTTCTAAAAGAGATATATAAATAAAGAATAGTGACAATCAAAAGTAATAGCTGGCCCAGTAGCTTAGTCGGTAAAGCACCTGCCTACCATACTAGGGGTACCAGTTTGATTCCCGGCAGTGGGGGTGGGGATTTTTTTCCAACCAAGATAATTCCCCATCTTCCCCAGAATCTGGAAGTATGAATGAGAGTGTGAATTTGTGCGTGATCTAATGATTAAAGGCCCAACGAATACAAGTTAACACCTTTGATATATTCCAAAGGAGAATGGCGGCTGATATGACCATTGGGTTTAAGGCAGGGTAAATTGAACAAATTTAAAAAAAAAGTCATGTGAATGTAGCACAATATATTTTAAAGTTGCAGAATACCCTTAACATTAGAGTTAAATATACCTACTAAGATTCATTCATGTATGTTATAGAGTGAACCTTTCTGTTCTTGAATGTATAGCTAATAGAGTAGTCTGCTGTGGTTTAGAACTAATGTGATCAAATCAAGAGGGTTGTCTTGCACACAGATCATAGTACTTGCTCTGTGAAGGCTACATGCTCATAACAGCAGATTATGAAATAGTCTACAAATTCATTCTATTTGAGCAGAACAAATACTATGTAATGTTACATTTGTATATTTTATAAATTTATGTGAGTACATCATGCTTTATTTTCATTACTGCTCTTTTAATTTACATATTATTTGTACTTGTAATATATATTTTAAGTTAAATACATTCTTGATATAGGTTTGTCTCATTTTTATGATTTATACTCCTTAATTTACAGAGTAGATTTAACGCTTATGCATATCAATCTTTATTTTGTTCTTTTTATTTGCATGTTGCCTTTCAAAATAATGCCTCCTGCAAGATCTACACTATAAAAGTTTGTATTACAATTTGGGAAAGACTATTTTAGTGTAATAAATAGAAAAATATGTTGTAAGATCCATAAAGTAGAACAGAAAATTAGTAAATATACTGGTATAAAAAACATTGTAACAGTAGCAAATATATGGAGCATTTGGTGTTGTTACATACTGCAAGAACTTTGAATACAGGTGTTAATGACCAGTCACAATTGTTTTAGTAATTTGTATAAAATTATGACTGTACAACATGCCTTTTAAGGAATAAGAAATTGAATATTTTAAGAATTTCAATGAGAACTATACAAACATGTAAGTTTCACAACAATCTACAGTTCATGCAAATTTTCTTCAATGCTGCTAAGACAAAGCTTTAGGTAGCATACATAAAGTTGTGAATAACATCAACCGAGTATAGTATCAAGAATGACTCTATTGCAAATGAAGTTGGGTACAGTATTTTGTTGACTTTTCCTTCATAGTATATTTTATATGTTATTGATATTATGTCTCATATTATGCTCTGGTATAGAAATGTTTGTGCATGCTAATGTTTCAACATTTAGTTATTGTTGTTATCAAATGCTGGGCTTTGGCCTAAAGCCATTAGCGCTCTTGTTCTCCAATATTTCTCTGCAGTGGATCCAAAAGGTAGAATTTCACAGGTTAATAGATGACCATTTATTTCTTCTTCTTCTTTGTTGCATAGAGAATAATTTGAATTTGTGAAAATTTCTTTTGTGTAAGTGTTTGTCCAAATAATCATGATCTGTAAGTAATCTAAATTTTGCTACTGCAGTTTTTTGAGGGATTTCTGGAAAAATGTCCAATTTTTTTAATATGAATGTTCCATATTTTTAACTTTTGCTTTCTTACATAGTGTTTGATTTTGCTTGAGTTTATATTTGTTTTTAATTAGTCTTTTTGCAGATGCAAAAGATAAGCTTTTATTTGTATTTCAAAAAAAAAAGGAACCTTTTTTGGAAAGAAAATCGTCAGTTTCATTTCCCGAAATTCTGCAATATGCAATATGCATTGCAATTGAATTCTTTTCTGTAGTCTTTGGAGTTGTTAGATCATTTTGTGACATTCTTTAATTTGGAATTAACACAATTTTATATGAATTTATTGCATATAGTGTTACTTTAGAATCAGAGAGTATGTTAGCATTTTGAAATTTATGTATTCTGTATACAGAGTGTGTCTGAATTTGACCAAACACCTTTAAGGGGTTATAGGGAACAATTCAGATAGGACGCTTATGGCCCTAGAGTATATAATTTTGTGGAATAAGCAAAAGTATGTATGGGCCAGCACACCACTGATACCGCTTCTATAGTATATGCACACTTTTTCTACTCTCCAAGTAAATGTACATGTGTGGTTCAGTGGCAATGTAGTGAGTTGTTAAGCCAATGACAAGAGATTCCAATTTAGAACCTTGCCAGATATTTTTCTTCTCCTTCTGAAGTGAATAAATAAAGCTTGAGGATGAATGTGACTGTTATTTGCCTTTTTTTTCTACCCAGAGTTAACAGCATATTCTTTCAATTCATAAGCACAATACTATATCAGTCCCAGGTCATTGTATTGCCATTTTTATGATCATCTCCAATAAAGGATTTTGATTACATAATATAATATACATAAAATATACATAATACATAAATATACATAATTATAATCTTATTTTATGTTGTACATTCTTGTTCAAAGTTCATTTGATTTGTTTGATTTTCTTGATTACACTTAATGACAGCAGTATAAAATACAATATAAAGAAGGAAAACAAATTTTAAAAAGAAGAAAAAAAGGAAGAGAAATATTAAGCAAAGTTCCAACTTAGAATCTCTTGTCGTTGGCTTAATAACTCATTTCGTTGCCACTGAACCACACACGTACATTTATTGGCAGTTTAGCTGGTATCGTTACATACTGGAGCAAATTTACTGAGACTTACAGTGTAGTCCTGCACTCTGAGACCACAAGTGTGCTATCTAGAACTGAGGCATTCACATAGGAAAAGTAGTAACAGCCAAAAACAAAACTTTTTTCTGGGGAAGCAAAAAGCCAATTTATGAACACATTTTCACTAACAGTAATACAGAAACTGATTTAAATGGAAGGCATACACTCATGTCATGTTACATACGAAATTTTCAAAGTCTGGCACAGATTAGTCCATGTCCTTCTCAATGAAAAACCTAAAAGTTCACATAATTCACATTTTGGCAGTTACGACCTTTCCCATGTCAGTGCCTCAATTGTTCCCTCAACATCCCTCTATAACTCCTTAAAGTTGTTCAGTAGAATTCTGAAACATCCTGTAGAAGGTGTTGAAATGAAATATGATTAGCCATTACTTCTGCATCAAAGTTTGTTGTATGGTATCCTACTGGTTAGTAAAATGAGAATAAAGAACATGTAATTCCTGATCCTGAGTTGTTGTCGGTAGTAAATCCATCTGTGTAAATATGTAGTCATTCTTCTGGTGGGTGTCTATTGTTCACAGCTTCTAGTGCTAGCATTTTTAGTACAGGTTTGGAAGTTACAGATTTTGTGACTGGTTCTACTAAACTTAGCTGAAATTAACTGGTTTGAAAGTTACAGGATTTCCTCTTTTAAAATGTTTTTTTTAGATTCTGTTTTTAAATCGGTGACTTTGAACAGGAAACTTGTTTGTGTAACAAACTTAGTTGGTTGTAACAAACTTTTTTCCCATTTTGTTGTTGTTAACCATAGCATTTTTTCAGTGGCTGCTCCTCTAACGTTAAACATATTGGAGGGTTCTGGGTTAAGGCTAAATATTTGGAATGCTGTTTTATCAATATTTATTTTCATCAAATTGTGGTCAGTCAAATTTTCTAATAGTATCAGATCCTTTTTCATTGAGGCTTTGGATTCAACTATTTCTGTAGAAGATATCTACATGATTATGCCATCTGCAATAAGAACTCTCTTTGATTCTGTGCTTGATACAGCCGAGGGAAGATTAGATTAGATTAGGTTAGATTTGTGTTCAGTGGGTTCACTTATAGCCACAAAAAACTGTGAACATTGAACTTCTCCAGAGATGTTAAACAAGCTGTACTCAGTACTGCACCTTGAGGGAGGCACATATTTATTTGTTGAAATTTGGATTTACTGTCATTATATTTTGTAGCACAGAACCACTAAGAAAGGAAGTAGGTAATTCAGTTTAACATGTTATTTTGAATTCCTAGTTTTGTGAGTTTTTCAAGTAGTTTATATCTTCATACTGAAGCATGTGCTTTTTCAAAATCAATGAAAACTGATAGCATACCTTGATTTTTGTTAAAAGATTATTTGTCATTTTGGGATAGTTGAATTGTTATTTCTTTTGTTGATGGGTGTTGTCTCAATCCTGTTTGTGTTGCTTTTAATATGTTATTACTTTCTAAGAAGCAATTTAACCCGACTGAAATTATACATTCTGCTATTTTGCAATTTTGTTAAGGAAATTGTTCTGTAATTATTAATATTTTCAAATTATTTGTCTTTTTCTTTAAATAGGGGTAATTATTGCCTTTTTCTGCTCTGTAGGTACTGTTGAGGTCCATGATAGGTTAGATAATTTCAGTAATGCAGTTCTTCTCTTTTGTCCAAAATGATTCAAAATTCAACACATATTTCATCTGGTCTGAGATTAAATATTTAGTTGAACAGACAATTTTAATTCTGTAGCAATTACATTTATGCTTATCATGTTCCAATACAAAATATGCCTTCCAAACTTAAAAAAAAATATGCTGTCATTGTCTGAGTTTGATGTTGATTTTTATATAAGCATTGAAAATAAGTTTTTGAAAACTGTAAGTAGCTAAAAATTTTGTCAGTTCCCAAAATGTAACCATACACTATTTGTTTTTATTTTTAAAGAAGTGATATATATTTGAAGATATGCAATTCCAAATTCTTGTAATACAAAACTTTTATCAAGCCCTACAGCATAAGTGATAAAGTTTTGTACAGACATATCAGATTATGAACATCTATTTTTAAGTAAGGAGTTAAGTATCATATAAGGGTAGGGATCACAGACATCCCGGTTTTACAGGACAGTCCCTGATTTTAGCCTTTTTGGTTCAATTGTCCCAGTGTTCCGAAAAGTTTTACCCGGGATGCTAAATATCCCGGTTCTTCAGATGTTTATTAGTACTGAATATTTTTGTACATTAATCATATCAGTCACATTAATCACATCAAGGTGTCCAAGAATATTAAATGACTTTTTCAATAATGAGAATCTTTCCTGTTCTTGTTTTTGCAGTCACCGATGCCAACCTTTTCTCAGTGCATTCAAAGAATCGAGCGTGAAGAGGAACAGTTTTTGAAGTGAAAAAAGAAATTGACCTTCTATTTATAAAACTTAATATATACCAGAGGAAAATGTTCGTAAACAATGATATGAAACAGAAACTTCATAATCTTTGCAGTGAGGGTTTGACTGTAGAAGATACATTCAGAATCTATGTCTCAGAATTCTATACAGCTGCAATTCAGTACACTAAGGAATGGACCCATCAATGATAAACATTTTTCCACAATGCAGTGGGTTTCCCTGTACTCACCTGTTATTTGGGGAAAAATAGAAGAACGTGTGAGATAAATTAAATTGATATTGGGAAGCTTGGTTATCAATGAAGAACAACTGTTTGATGAACATGTGCACATTAAATTGTATGTTACAGAACAGCAGCTAGCTGATTGGAACAGTACAAAGTGTAAAATTGTGGACAGATGGAGAGAATTATTTTCACATTTGAAGAAGGAAAACATAACCTTCAGTGAAATGGAGAAAATTGTCTGATTTTGCCTTACTTTACCTGGAACTAATGCTCCTATAGAGCATGTCTTCTCTCTCATGAACTTGCTGTGGACAGATGAAAGAAACTGGCTACAATTGGATACAATCAAGTCTGTTATTGTGGTGAAAACATACATATTTTAAGAATGTGACTTGTTCTGAGTCCTATGAAATAGTACTGAAGGACAGCAAGCTTTCGCATCAGATCCATTCAAATGGAAAATATCAGAGTATCGATAGTCAGCTGATTCAGTCTTTGTCAACTACCCAGAGCCAGTAGCAACATATAATAGGAGGGAAGAGATGTAAGTGGACATAAGAATAGGGTAAAGAGTTCAGCTGATGCCACTGTTCTAATATCTGTATTAATTCAATATTTACCCTATTTATATATGTAACAGATCTTTCAGTTTTCCGATAACATCATGTCAAAGAGTCCTGGATTTTTCATTTCAGAATCTGGGATCCCTATATAAGGGTAATGTTAAAAAACTGCTAGAAGATTTCTGCTGAATCAAAAGTTGAAAGATTTTTTTTTTTTTTATTGTAAACGTCCAAAATTTCATCACAGTCTCTAAATTAATTTAGGTTTTTGTTTTATGGAAAAATTTGATATGGTATAGCTTTTGAAAACAGGAAATTTTACTGTAATATTTGCTGTGTCCTAAACCTTAAAGTTTTATCTACATTCCTCAAATGATGTAAATACAATCATAAGGGGCTGAAATAACAGTTAAGATCCAGCTTCCCAAAGTTTTAAGGTGGCACTGAGTACTATAACATTATTTATTCTAAACATTTTCCCCAATTGGATGAAATTGTAAATGTTTGTTAATAAGGGATTGAAAATATACATAATAGTTGTTTACAGAATTATATTTTTGTAGGATCCCAAATAATAGCTGTCCAGCTTTTTACTTTCTCTATTAGAAACTTAAAATAAATAGAGGAAGCATTTATTATATTCCACCAAACATTTAAAGCAAAATTTCATGAGAAATACATGTCTTTTAAATTCCCTGAAGCTCCTGAAAATGCATCTTTAGAAAATGACTATTCGTGTCCATCTGTGAATAGAATAACTCAAAAATAAAGTCCTTAGTTGTTATCATCTACATAAACATTTTCTTGTCAGTTTGCATACAACTGTAGTACAGATGGAACAAATTTTATTTTTAATAAGGTTTACTTAAAAATAAGGTTTCAAAGACACAGGTAAGAAATGGCACTTGCTGGAATTATAAAGTACAATAAATTTCTCTTTTGTTTGGTCAAAAATCATCACAAATCTGGATAATGCTATGACCTTGTTTTACTCCAACACATAAGGTTATTATTAGTCATTAGTACAGAATGCCCAACAACACTTTTGTACCAAGTATGAGCAAAATATCTCTTGCTTAGAGAGAAAGCAGGATTGGGGTTAGTGAAGTTTGAATTAACAGGGATTAAATTCTATTGAAACTAAGTCCTTAAACTTAATGAAGAAAACAAAAGTTTTAATGTTTATATTAATTTTTAATGTGTCTTTTTAACATAAAATAAATTAAATAAATTACTTAATAAATACAGCAACAGTGATGTCACAAAATCTAATAGAAATTGACATACATAAAGAAAGCAGTGTTGGCAACAGATACCACCATTATTGTAAACATGTATTTCGTACATAAGTGTACAATATAAAGCTTTTGGATGAGATGTAAATTGCAAAAGTAATACTAAAGCTTCATGTGCAGAAGCTAACATTTCAAACAGTGGTGTTACTTCTATATAAAGTAGTAAAAAAATTAAAATATATCTTTAAAGTTTCTGCATGTCTGTTGGCAATAAACTGCTTCTTATTAATTCTGAGTATTTAGAAAACTATTTCATTTCCTCTGTGAAGAACACTTATATCTGAACACTATAACAAATAACTGAAGCATAACTGGAATATTGTTTGGCACAAATGTGCATAATGCTCTTGTATAAAATTAGCTGTTACTAGATGTATACTTCACCAGATTAATAAATTGTTTATACCATTAGTATAAAATGTGGGCATACATATTGTTCAAATTCATTATAAATTAGTGAATCTAATTCTACTGCTTTGCAACAAAGAACTAAGTAGGTTTTATTTATCTCCAGTGACATTATTGCATATGTAATTGATGTTAATAGCACAAATTACATATTATTTGCAAGAAAGTAACTCTCTGCTTATTAATAATATATACCTACTTTGTAAGAAATGAAAACAAAATGGACTTTTGCCATAGAGGCAATTGGATAAATGATTTCACAAAATAAGCTGACTTATAAAGAGATTTCCAGTCCTTGTATATTCATTAAACTGATGATTCATTTTGTTGAGCAGAAGTTTTTCTATCTAAGCACAAATACTCTGTATTTACATGATCTCACTAAGATATACATTAGGTCATTTTGATGTGCCTTGTTTATGCACAAAATCTGAGCATCGCTTAGAATGCAAAACTATATTAAATATATAATAAATAAAATAATAAATAAATAAATTAAGGGTTACTTACAAGAATATTTTTTTCTAAGTTACTGGCAGTAAAAATAGAAAACTTGCTTGTTTTGATGATGCATTGGTATTAGTTCCTAAGTTCTTTTCATAGTGACTGCATACAATATATTTTTAATTAGAAATTTAAGTGACTATTTAAGTAACTGCCTTAAAATGAGCTAATCAGCTCACAAAGAAATCATTCAGTCTCATTTTAGAAAAATTCAAAGATAATAATGGAAAGATATGTTAGGTAAATATTTTAACTAGTCATGCGAAAACACCATTGGCAGGCATGGGTGGTGGTTGTAGCATTGACTTGGTTGCATTGGTGAGTTTTTGGGATACCACCCTTGCAATGTGACTAGATCTTTTCCAAACATATTCTCTTGTCTTGTCATGGTCATCTGAGCTTTCTACACGGACCTGTAAGAAATACACTTGTAAAACTTGTCAAATTCTTGATATTAGTACCACTACTTTCATTTTATTATTCTAAAATAAATATGTAATTATCAGAAACAACAGTCACATCTTTAATGTTGTATGCACAATATTAGATTTTCTTTCGATTTTAATTCTAACTAAAAACTATTAAGCTTTGATGTAGAGCTTTGAATACGATATGTCTAAGCAATATATGTATATAGGTACATCTGTTTCATAGGATAGCTCTTAAGAGCCTCATTCATCATCTAAGGTTTAAAACTTTTTTAAAATTATGAAAATTTAATGATGTTATATGCAGAAATGAGCATTAGATTTAGATGGTTCATTGTGTATGAGAAGATAATATCTACTTACCAAGTATATTCTCAAATTAGGAGAGTATTCTGTTTAAAGAAGACGTTTAGCTTCTGTGTTATGGCCTTTTGTATGCATTAATTCTAGTTAAATTGTTATTTTTATATGTAGCATTTAAAGTTCTTTCAATCTTCTAATTTTCTACACCAGAACCTATTGGAGTATGTTTCAGATACTGTTGTATCCATCATCAACCTTGATTCATTACCATACTTCCTCCTGTAACTTGTAGATGGCTTTTTGCCTGGACATATTACGCAATGAGATCCTTTTCATACAGAACATCAAAGTTTAATAAATTGTGTTTACTTTAGTATCAATAATTCTTTTCAGACAGAAAGTTCTGCTGGTTTTCTAAGGGCATTTGAAAGCTGAGGTTTTTCTTTAAGATTTGTGAACCATAAATGCTCTGCAACTTCTCATTTTTTCCTCTGTTTATATTTCACATTTTCCATGTGTTTTTTCGGAATCTTTTATTAATATTCCTTGTTGTTTCTTGTATGCATACTTTTTTGCAATCTTTACATCCAACTTAATAAATGGATACCAGAAGCTTTTTTTCTATTTCTATTCCCCTTTGTGTGTATATGTGTATTTGTTCTGGTGCATACAGTGAATTTAGAGAAGTAAAAGAACTCCAAATTTTTACATATAAATGAAAAAAACTTCATTGCGATTACCCCAAAGAAAGATCCAAAAGTGTTATACTTTTTAACCACCTACACAATAGAACCAACTGACTGAAGTGTTTCAAATGAACATAAATCATTACCTAATCTAAAGTAAGAAACGATTATAAAACTGATATATAGATTTATAAATTTTATTTTTGTTAATCATCAAACTAATAGGAAAATATTTCTTGAAGTTATCTCCCTTCATGGAACCTTAAAAATAGCTGCAGCATCAATTATCATTAGTTTGTCTAACTTCATGGATTGTCATAACATGCATCTTTAACACAAAGTGTCCTAAATATTCCAGTAGGAAGAAGTTTATCAATCAATATTGAAATAATGTATAAAGAAATAATGTGCTGCAGTCGCAGACTCTGTTTCATAATAACACTAAACGGATGGAGCGCAGTGCACCATGATCTGAAGCTCCATTGTGACTGGATAAATAAAAAATGGCATATTCTCCTATATTTTTTGCCTCCCACAAATGATGAGAAGTTACCACATCTAAGGTTGAAAAATGTCTGTCAATTCAGTACTCTTCTGTAATATTTCTTAATGAGGATACAGAAGAGAAGGGTGTTACTCATGTATGGCTTGTATATCTTAAGAGCAGAAAAGTAGACCATATCATATAAAACTACACAGGAATGTTTAAGATGATTCCTAAAGTATTACTGCAGGAACTGCATACTGAACAGTAGAGAAATTTAGAGCACAGAAGAAAAGTCTTAGCTAAATGGTGCTTTGTCCATCATAAATCCCATTAAAAAGCCATATTATGTGTATCACATGGTGATATAAATCTAGTCACTCAACCAAGAGTGATTTCAAATGCTACATTAAAAATCTGATGTGTTACGTTCACAAGCCTTTCTCTACCCTTTTTTCTACAAACTATTCTTACAAAAGTTATTCTTCTATCTGTTTCATCTTAATAAGATATATTTTGTTGCAGGTATTAGAAGGATACACCTGACTGGTATCTAATGGCTCTTGAAGCTCCATGCTCTTTGTAAGACATGAGTAAAAACAAGTAATGGCTTACCACTTAAAAACATAGTAGGTATCTGAAAATTCATACCAATAACAAAGACAATCTGGTAGTGATTATTGATACAAAAACTCGTATTTGACATAAATTATATGCTTTTAACAGGATTCACTATTTTTATGATAAGGTTTTGTTTGTCTCTTATAGTTTACAGTTGAATAATTAAGAATGAGGAGGACTTTATTGGCTATTTTAAAAATATCTAAGATTAAACTACCAGTCAAAAGTTTTTGTTCACCTATCACCACTCGGATTTGTGGATAAAACAGGGATTTCATTTTCAGTATTCTGTCATATCCCGGTTCTGATAATAAAATATGTATAAACATGTAAATACTACCTGCCACTGCTTTGAATTTGACTGGTTTACCACATAGTAGAGTGCTAATGAGTTCCCACAACTACACTGACGTGCCTTAAACTGTGATGTTTCCATTCGAATAGGCCTCATTCCTTCAGCAGTCTGTGTAGCAAGCAGTTCACATTGGTTTACAGTGCATTGTGCGCATCTAGCAGTGTGTTTGTATACCTGATTAGGTTGATACCATATTACCCCCTAATGGGACAAAAGAAGGAGATTGGAATTGAAAAATATGCTGTTATTGTAGTTCTGCATCTAGAAGGCTATTCTAGTAGGGCAATAGCAAGAAAAGTTGGCGTAGCCCAATCTACAGTGATGTTTACATTGCAGCGGTTCAAACAAACTGGTGCCAATGAAAGTGTTAAGTGTTTCTCAACCTAGAATACACCAAGTAACATCATATAGGGAAGATCAGTTCATATGTGTACAGAATATATGTCAGAGAACTCGTACATCACCTGAAATTTGCGAGGAAGTTAACAGCATGCATACAACTCCAATCTCTGTCTCAACCATGCAACTTTGCTTTCGTGAACAAGGTTTAAAGGGGTGCACAGCAGCCAGAAAACATATATTATGCAAACAAAATAAGGTGAAAAGATAAGAATGACATAGCAGCATAAAAATTGGAGCATTCAGCAATGGTCCAAGGTGTTTGTTATTCATGGACAATTCAATTCTAAGTGAATGGAAGCCAGGGTAGGAAGTTTGTTCATCGACTTCATGGAGAATGTATGAAGTGTCAATGTGTGATGCCAACAGTGAAGTATGATGGAGGGTTGGTTATGGTGTGGCGATGTTTTGCAGGTGATAAAGGTTGGTGATTTAGTGAGAATTAATGAAACATTAAAAAAGGTAGGATATCACAGGATACTGATAAAAAATTCTGATCTACCTGACGAGAGACTTATTGATTGTGGATTTATTCAACAGCAGGACAGTGATCCGAAACCTGCTTCTAAGTTGTGCAGAGACATATATCAATAGAAAAGAGCAATGGGGGGGAACTGGAAAATATGATTTGGCTAAGTCAATCATCTGATTTAAATCCCATTGAACTCTTATGGAACAAATCTGACAGGGAAATAAGGTAATCTAAAGTTGAAGATCTGTGGAATAATTTATACATGTGTTGGAGTACAATATCTACAAAAAAGTACACAATCTTATCTCCTGATGCCAAGAGTTAGTGCAGCCGTTCTGAGAGCAAAGGGTGGATACTTTGAAGAGGCTAAAATTCACTTCATATACTGTATTGTATTGTACTTAATACCAGAGAGAGAGATAATATTAACTTTTTTGGTCTTTTTAATTTTTACATGTTTGTACATTGAAATAAAGTATTTAGCTTTTTTCATAGGTGGTCGAAGACTTTTGACTGCTAGTGTATATTTTAGTTACTCTGTGAATATCTTAAATACTAATATAATTTTGAATTGAACTAGTACTTCATGCTCCATATATTGTTCACTTAGAACCTAAATCCTCAGATAATGTTGACTCGTGCTCTTATAATTTTAAATACTGTTATTTTAATCAAAAGCATTCAGCAATTTTTGTAAGCAACAGAAATTATGAACAATTTTCCATGTACAGACTAGTTTGGGGTATGAAGATTTTCTTGAAACTCTTTGTGTTGTATCCCTGAAAGTTACGGAACTTAAAATTCCAATTTTTGTATTTAACCAATTACATATTTGAGTAGTGTAATGGATCTTTTTTTTTAATGCTTTTGTTTTGGATTCAGGGAGTCTTAATTTTTTTTCAGTAAAATATCAATATCAAATTTGTCGGTGCATTGCAATATTTCCTCTACTTAATTTTAGTAGGTAAGTAGTAGAGAAAGTAAAAATTCATATTTCAGTATATAGAATAAAAAGAAGTATTTCAGAAAGTGGAGTGCCATTGTTACTAAAATTAGGCAAATGAGTCAACCTTGTATATACTTTTCTCCACTTACAAATTTTTTGATGAAGACTAGTTTCTGGGAACTTCTTCCCTATTGTCAGTTCTGTGGTTGACTGATGATGCATCCGGTGTCTGCATCTGGCTTGGTGTCGTGCTGCCATCTAATGTCCTGGTATGTTTGATGACGTCATCTATGGCGGGAATTTCAAAATTCATCAAAAGGTCCTGTTTCTTTGTAATAAATATGTTTTCCTAAATCTGTAGTTCACAACGTAAAACAAGAAATAGAACTGATCTAACAGGCAAAGAAACCCCTGGAACTACAGATTTGGGAAAACATATTTATTACAAAGAAACAGGACCTCTTGATGAATTTTGAAATTCCCGTGGTAGATGATGTCATCAAACTTACCAGGACATTAGATGGCAGCATGACACCAAGCCAGATGCAGACACCGTTGCATCATCAGTCAACCACAGAAGTGACGATAGGGAAGAGGTTCCCAGAAACTAGTCTTCATCAAAAAAATTGTAAGTGGAGAAAAGTATATACAAGGTTGATTCATTTGCATAATTTTAGTAATCATATTTCAGTATTTACCTGTTTGGGCTGCATTACACGTATAGAATGTAGTGTTGCAGCTCCACCATGCATTACCCTCAGGTTCATCTTGCCCGTCATTTCAGTTGTTGTAGCTGTAGCACTGCGAATGTCCTTCTTTGCACCTCGTCCAAACTGTGGAATAAAACGTAAATTGAACACATTATTGCAAATATTTTAAAACAACATAAAATATTATTGTATAAGTAATAGCAAAATATTGTGTATCAGTTTTCAGACTTAAGTCATATCTAAGAAATGAAGACCAATGCTGTATGTTCCATTCTGTCCAATTAGAATACATGTTCATTGGCTTATCACCTTTCTCTGCACTAAAGTTTGTACGTTAATCTTTATAAGTAATTTTATCTATGATTCTCAATATAGCATAGTTCAGCATTTGCAAAATAAACAGCCTAGATTGTGAACAGATTTGCACAATGAAGACCAAAAGAAATTAGATATAGGGACCAAGGAACACTTCAGGAACATCAAATTTAAGCAGCTAGGTAAATCCACAATTTCAAAAGACTTTTGGCCAGAAAACCATAGCATCATCAATATCACTTGCTAAAATATTTTTAAAATCCTCTTAATTCCTCTCAGCTTAGAAGAAAATATTAATCAAGAACCAGGAACAAATACTGAGATAAGTTGCCTAAGATAGACAACCTACATCAGTTCATCTTGACAAGTACAGATTCCTCTGCTCTATCCTCAACCACTTTCATCAGCAAATGATGAGAATAAGAACAAATGTTTTCAATAAAGTTCTGAATAAAATATTTGGTGGAGCAGTAGTATTAGTAAATGGCAACTAAGGTGATTTTATATTTTAAGCAATTCTGTAAACAGTTTTATAAATACTAGTATACAGCCTTTTTCCAAAATCCATCTCACAACTGCCAATAGTATTACATAATAGTATTACATAAGCAACATCCATTGTGGAAACTGTTCAAACTTAAGATAAATTGTGAAGTGGTTAACTGTGGACCAACTGACTGGAGAAACATGGTGTTATTTTTTATTTTTCTAATTGTTTTATTTGTATAGCTCCATATAACTTCCATAATCATACCAGGGGTTTACTTCAGAAAAAACTTACTGATGTTCTTGCACTCTGAGCTGTAGAGATGATTTAATATTGGTTTTTTCATCAATATTTAAATTGAACACACTCACATTCACACTTGTATTCATACTACCAGGTTCTATGGAGGATAAGGAATGATTCTGGATGAAGAAAAGTTCCCCATCCCAGTCACGAATCGAACCTCAGACATCTGGTTTTGAGAAGCCAGAATGCTCACCACTTGACCACAGAGGCAGTCTATAATTCTTATTTTAAGCAAAAGTATAGGGTATTTATATATAATATTCCCATTTTCCTGTAAAATTGCCACAGCTATTCACGGGTTTACATGAAGTACCTATTGTAATTATACGAGGTGACAACATTCCTGCTTACATTTCATGCAATAGTTTCACTATCTCATAACATTTTTGTTTTTAACCACAGAATGTTCACAACCTCAAATTTGTACACTTCATTCCAGTTTTAACAATATTTTAATAAGTATATAATGCTTTTACTATAGGCTATTGATTAAACCAATGAGAAAACTGTTCAGTAGAGATGGCATGTCAATAACTTTAAGAAGTTTCTCTTTTGCTTGAAGTTTAATGCCCTTAAATCTGATAGGTCATATTGAATGATGAATGAATGAAAATGGATAAAATAATACACAAATGAGTCAAGGATCCCTACAGCTTTGAGTTATCCCATTGTCTTCTCAGGATAAGAAAACCATTTTCCAGAAGTTTTACCGTAATCAAGATTCAAACTCAGAAGCTCTTGAATATAATGCAGACATTGTAGATTCATACTGCAGAGGCTTGCTTAAAAACTGTCACTATGAGCAATGTCACTTCAATTGAATTTTAATTTATTATAGAATTTCAGCATTAAGATATAGTTTTCCAATACATTTATTCAACAATACGTATTGTGACTTTGTGGGTTTGTAGAATTAAAAGTCCAATTTGCAGAAATTCAAAATGTTCTTTAATTCCATAGAAATACACTCACAGTAGCAGCATTATGTCACATACACAATCTCCCAAGGTCGTTAACCACAACAAAGAGTTCACTTCCAAAACACCAGTTTCAATTACAGTTCTCATTACGTCTCTGTTTACAACCGTCCTTACAACTGTTTACTACAGTCCGGTAACTAGCCATGGCTTCTTTTTATACATTCATTCATGAATTCCAGACTGTTATAGAATATTCCCTAACACGTTACCAGATAAAATGTGAATGTTCTAGACTTGTAATTTTATCTGTGCCGGCAAGTCTTTTATCTCTGGGCTATCTTTATCTGTTTTTGCAGGCTCTTTATTTCCACACTGTGCTGCCTATCAGTTCCTTTGTGTAAACAAGCCGCGCTATCGCTATAACGGGTTCGTGACAGTATTTTAATATTACACATGTCTTGTACCTTCCTTTGTGCTGCTCGGCTCCCTGGTCTTTGTTACTGCTGTTACATTTAATTCCCTTTGCTAAATTTAATGTACGATTCATTTTATCTCCACTGCCTCTCTCCTTCTCACTGACGTTCCTCATCCAATAACCTTTTATTTGAAAATTCCCTACTTTCTTATCTCTTTCCTCATGTTTGCTTGTTAAACTTTTAAATGCAGATTTTCTCTATCCATTTTTTCTTTTTTTAAACTTTCACACTCACAAAAAAATATTATTTCTGCTCTCATCCAAGCTAAACCTTCAATTTCATTCTCATTACACTGCCCTATATATTTCTCTTCACTTTGTTCCTTTTTCATTGTTCTGAGCAATTTCAGACATTTTTTTTATTTTCTAATCATCCCCAAATCTCCTGTCTTTTGATATCTCATATCCTTTTCTTCACCTGTTTCCAAAACCCTGAACTATTTCTTTCTCCTTATAACCATATATCTTTCATTCCTATTTCTTCCAAAGCTTTTTTCAACCTTGCTCGCCAACTGTTCTCATTTCTAATACACTCTTGTTGTACCATACAAATACTTAACATATCCTTTTCATTCATTGTCATACATGTGTACCAAAATTGTAACATTCTTTCTAGTACTGTAACATTTCTTCTTGTATTTGCTAATTGAAACAAGGCATCTACTCCTGGGCTGATCATAGCAGTTCTAGCAATTCCTTTAAAATAGTCTATAATTCTGATCCATCTTATTTGTTAAATCTGAACTCCTGCAAATTTTCATTCAGTATAACATTCTTCCTCCCCATAGTCATTTATGCTCTCTGCAGTGATTATGTTAACTCTTCAATTTATATTTACATGTTATAACACTTATCACAGTTGCTTTACAACTCATACTTTTTGCTATTGCTTTTCTGCTACGATCCTCCCAATTTTCATTGTTGCTTAGTCTCATCCCTAAATAATAAATTTCTTTAAGCCTTTCAGCTTTAATTCACACAAGTTTCAGTGCTTGTCTTTATTTAGCTTTATACCTTTTTCAAAAACGTAATTTTGGGTCCATTTATGTGTACATCAATCCCCATCCCTAATAGAATTTTTCTATTTCATTTATTGCTTCCTGTAAACTGTCACTTTTATGGCCCCTACTGCCACATCATCTGCATATCTTGGTATATCTTTATTTATTATTTGACTTTACCTATTCCTTCAGTTATATCATCTATGAAAAGTTAAATGGAATGGCACTTAGTTTACAAGTTTACACCCTTGTCTTAAACCTACCTCGGTACTGTTGTTTCTTTCACTTCTCCTATCCTTAAACCAAAACTTTACATCTTTGTACATTTTCTCCACTTCATTGATGAATTTCTCACTTACCCCTTTCATGTCCAAATTCATTATTAGTACTTCTCTATTTATTGAATCAAAAGCTTTCCAAAGTTCATGAAAAACATATAGGCTCCTCCTTTTATCTTGCTTATAAATTCTATTAAAAATATATTGTTCATGGCTTATTTACCTTACCAAAAGCTTACTTCAAATTTTGACAGTTTCTTTTCTTCTTCAGCCCAATTTCTCAGTCCCTCAGCCTCTAGTATCTCTGTATAGATTTTATCTAAGATGAATAATAAGTTTATGCTTCTTTCCTGTATAATTTTTATTAGCTGTTCGTACATCTCCTTTTCAGTGAAACCTTAGTCTAGATTTTCAACTTCCCACCTACTTTTTTTTTTACTCTAGCTTTGACTATCTTTAATATGCTAGCTTTTCCTATCACTCTCTTAAAATATTTCAGCCAATTCCCTGACATGAACCTGTATTTCTGTTTGTTCTTCTTACTTTTACCTTTTATGTCATACAATTATTACTTTTATTTGGTCTTCTTTATTTTAAATATTTATCATTTCTGCTACTCATTTAATTTTTTCTCTAACAGACATTTATTCTTTTGAAAGTAAATGTGTCGGTCGGATAACTGCTGAAGATGGAGACAAACCGTTCTCCAAAACATGTCCAAGTAAGGATAATTTAAGTGATGTTTGTGTTTGAATTACCAACTCATTACTTTCAAATGTTAAATACATCACTGTTTCTAACCTTTTGCTTCAAATAAGACATGTATTCCCCATTTTCTGACCAGCCAGTTTCTCCTGTCCTGCTCTCCTTCAGTTCATCTTCACCTTATCAACTCGTTATATACCTCCCTCTTAGCTATTCTATATTTGTCATCCAACCATCCTTCTTTCACTACCTGTGCCCACTTGTATCCAATTAGCTGCTCTCACAGCCAAATATTCTAATAATTCTAATTCTTTTTGGTATCATTATTTGTAATTCTTCTCCTTTCATTTGAGAGAAGTAATGTCACTTACTTGCTGAAGGATCTTACTATGTGTTTGTTAAAATAAAATATACTCAAACTTTTACCATCAACAAAAGATATAACTTTTCATTTAAAATTAATTACAAATATACACTAACCTCTTTCTCTACTCTGAGGATCAGGGGCCCAACTGTGAACTTTGTTCGCACAGTTGTGTGAGAGCTCATCATGTTGACGGTGACATCACCTTCTCGCTTCATTGTAGAGAGCCCATAGAGTGTTGCCTTTGCATTTGGTCTATTTTTTGCAGAATTGTTCTGTAACACACACACATATATATATTATAACAGCTACCTCCTTTGCAAGTATTATAAATAATGAAACTTTTATAATGATTTAGAAACACAGGGTTAATTATATTTAAATAATCAGCATCATTATGTCAATTAAACATCTGGGAAATAAGCAAATAAATTTAAAAATATATTAAGAACTTTCACAGGAAAGGAATTCTACATTGAATGATTTTGATAAAAGCTTCATAAAAACTGTTGAAAAGTACAAAAAGTATGCAAAAACAAAAGCAATATTTACATTAAAACTTTTGGAAGACTATTGATAAAAAGATGAAAAGATATGAACAAGGACAGGAAGGATCTTTTTGCAAGGGAAATTAATTGTTCTTTCACACTACCCGTGTGTGGGCCGAAGTATGGAAAGGTAGAATCAGAGTGAAAAATTCAATGCCATAGCCGGGATTTGAACTATGGATCTTCTGGTGTATGAAAACTGACATAATAATGGTCTAAACTATAAATAAAGCCCAGGTCTTAAAATACTTAAGTTGTCTCATGTGTTTATGAGAAATCCTAGTGGTTTACCAGGAAAAACACAAGTTAGTTGGAGAATTTAGTGTCATGCTGGCATGTTGGTCATGGTAGCTCAATAGTTAATTATTAATAGGCAATATTTTCGAAAGGATAATGCTCACATCTAAAAGGAAGGAAACTTTCATTTTACAGCTTAATAATAATTCTAGGTTCAGTAACTTACTTTTTATAGTACAAAAGTGAATCGAGAATATATTGACACATTGCTTCACTCACACTGTTTATTCACAGGACATGTTTCAAGAGCTCTTGCTCCTATCCTCAGCTGATACTCGATTAGTGCAAGTTGTAGTGGTTTCTTCTTTCTCTTTATTGTCAATAGATGGCGTGATGTACTTGTCAAAGATGTCCGGTGGTGGAGTTTCAAAATTCATCATGACTCTATGACGATTTTTGTTAATGAAGATTTTTTCCCATACGGAAAGGTCTATGGGGTGATTAACGTATTTTATTAGAGATGTTTCCAAATTGATGTCATGTCTAGTATTCAAAAAATGAAAAGCCACTGCTGATTTTTCTGTTTCACCATTTTTAATGCTTCTCATATGTTCTTTAGTTCTGATGTTAATATTTCTTTTTGTTTTTCCTATATAAATTTTAGGGCAAGTTTCACATTTGATCTCATAGATTCCTGGTTTTTCTTTGGTAGTAATTGAATTTTTGGGAAAGAAAAACCAGGAATCTATGAGATCAAATGTGAAACTTGCCCTAAAATTTATATAGGAAAAACAAAAAGAAATATTAACATCAGAACTAAAGAACACATGAGAAACATTAAAAATGGTGAAACAGAAAAATCAGCAGTGGCTTTTCATTTTTTGAATACTAGACATGACATCAATTTGGAAACATCTCTAATAAAATACGTTAATCACCCCATAGACCTTTCCGTATGGGAAAAAATCTTCATTAACAAAAATCGTCATAGAGTCATGAATTTTGAAACTCCACCACCGGACATCTTTGAAAAGTACATCACGCCATCTATTGACAATACAGAGAAAGAAGAAACCACTACAACTTGCACTAATCGAGTATCAGCTGAGGATAGGAGCAAGAGCTCTTGAAACATGTCCTGTGAATAAACAGTGTGAGTGAAGCAATGTGTCAATATATTCTCGATTCACTTTTGTACTAATTTGTGCTTCACTGTCCCTACGCTTCTTTCAAGTTTATACTTTTACTTTTTATACTTTGTATATTCTGATGCAGTACATAGGCTAAATAAAAATATACTTAGTTATAAGTAATTGAGAACAATAATTATGCGCTTAAGAATGCCAATTCAGTTCTCTTAGGACCTGCTACTGAAAATGAAGTATTGACTATCATCAGAAAATTAAGAGAGGAAAAAAAACACAAAATCTGGGATGGTTGCTCAAATATCATTATTCAAAAAATGTAATGACAGCATAACAAAATCCTTTTGCTTTTTGATAAAGAAGTCAATAGAAAATGACCAATTTTCAGAAGCTCAGGAGAAAGCTACAGTAAAACTATTTTTACAAAACAAGATGAACTTGAAAACAATAATTATTATTATAGACCAGTAACCATACTGTCAGCCTTTGAACAAATTATAGAAGTAATGTATAGAAGAACAATTTAAACTTTTAATAGCTTTGGCTTAATCAATTCTTCTCAATTTGGTTTCCAGAAATATAAAACAACTAGCACTGCAATCATGAATTTTATTGATAGCATCTACATCACTACAGACAATGGCAAACCAGGGCTTGGAATATTTCTTAACCTAAGGCATTTGACATGGTAGATCACAATCATGCTTAATAAACTCCACAACATGGTATTAGAGGTATAGCCTATAATTGGTTTATTACTTATCTGTAAAACAGGGAACAAATAGTAGAAATTGATTATTTAGATACAAAAAATAACACTCTTAAAACAAATTTCATAAGTAAAGAAAGGTATCCTCTGGGGTTCTTCAAGCATCAGTCATGAGTCTCCTTTTATTCTTGATTTATATCATTGATCTATCACCTTATCTAAAAAGTGAATCTTTTGTATAAATTGCTCTCTTTTCTGATAACTCAAGTATATTCATCAATGGGAAGGATAGTAAGGAACTTGGAGGTAACATAATAGAGGCTAGAGGCTTGAGAAGAGAGAGTGAGCGTTATAATTCTTTAAATATTTATTATAGCATTTCAGCTTGGTTTCTACTGCATTTTTATTGATTAGATTTTCATTACTTTTGTTGAAACACAGTATATCTGTTTATATTAGGACTACTTTATAATAGATGGAACAAGAAACATAAGGTGCTCTCCTGATCTACAATATAATGAAGACTGCAAACGTTGAAGCAGTGAGAGTTGTACCAGGAAGGAGCCAGGACAACCACTACACAAGACGCCTTGAGAATGAAACTATCACACTACTCAGGTTGCTGTCTATTTAAAGCAGCATTATGCAACCACCACTGCCCTTAAGTATGGTCCAAAAAAAAAAAAAAAAAGATATAACATATCCTGGTTGGTCATCATATCCTACTGAGAGACTCTGAGAGCTACAAAAATCAGGCTAATGAGGTTCAGTAAGAGAAGAAATTAATTTATATACCCAGCATAACCTACTATAACACCTTATACCAACATGACCACACTGAAGTAATGGGCACCTAGAAGAATAATAAGCTTCCTAGAGAACTACAGAATGAAAAATTAAGTTGTTTAAGAAATTCATCTTTAGGCACAGAAAGGATGGTTCAAAATCCTACAAAACCATTAATATGCATTATATTTAAATACACACACTTTTATGCCAGTTTTGGTTATGTACTTTTCAAAGATGAAACATTTAAATTTATTGGTTTTGTTGTTTTATCATTTAACTGTTTTATATTTTGCTATTTCCTTCCTTTTATATATTTTACTAAGAATTAGTTGCCTTTGTTATTTTGTTGAAAGTGATATTCTCTAACTGCACACCACTATGGAACAGTAAATTAATTAAATTAGTGCACAAAAGCAAACTGATAGAGCTTTGCCAAATATGAATGCCAAAAACAGAACTTTCTAACCAATAATGATATGGAAGATAGCAGTTTCTATGTAGTTTAGCCAAATAACTATCAAGGAGTCTAAATAAAATGCCATTTCAAGAAAATCACATCTTAGAAATTGATCATGCAATTCCTTAAAAAGTAATCATATAAAGCACTAAAGGATTAAAAATGCACCTGATACGTTTTGAGAACTTCAAAGTGTATCAGCAAAACTTAACTTCAGAGACTAAATTGAAGAAACATTTTATAAATGTTAATACTTAGGTAAATAAATTATTGCTATATTAAAATCACATTGTTAATTAGGGTAAAACTATGAGCTCTGAAATTCTGTCTACAAGTGAAATGGACCATGTAGCCATCAGATGGCAGTGTAGCATTGCCAGACTCTATAATAATTGAGGAGTGTTTTTCAAAACTTGATAGATGCACAAAATGCATTTCTGAGAAAAACTGTTTTTTCTATTTATTGGCAATACTAATTGGTTAGCACAGCAAATATATCTATACTTTAATTCTCCTTCCTGAAACTGTATCTTGAATGTGAAAAGAAACAAATAGCATAGTTTAACTAGTGCAAATTTGAGGTTTGAAAATGCAGAGTTTTTCAAAAACCGACAGATGCTGATTAACTTTTCTGCATGAGCGACAAATTCACACATGAAGTTTTATTATTCTTGCCATTTATTGTTTTTGTTACTTTTTATTTCTGTATTTATTATTTTTTAGTTATTTTCACCTTTTCATAATACATAATGCATTATACAACCAACATATTAATGTTTATAATGATTATTTTATTAGGTATAAACTTAGAAACTAAGTGCTTCTACAATCACAATAACAATATAATATTTTGTCTTATTTATATAACAAGCATATTGAACACATACAAAGAAATTTGAAACAATAGGGATATGTAAGCTTTAACATTTATTAGTATCTTCTAGTACATCTTTATTAAATTCTTTTGCAGTTTCTGGAAATTGTTTCCAACAATGTATACAAAGAAATGTCATTGTTCTGGGTTTTAGATGGAATCATTATGGATAGATTATACAGCCACACCTGCCTTGCATAGAATACATCGCTAACAGAATGTTTAGGCAGTGGTTGAATCTGCTGTATATCAAAGCAAATAGTGATTGTCTTGGCATTTTCCTCTTTCAATAGCTGATAAAACCTTTTTGAATGGAGCTTTTGCAGTCTGTAAATGGTGCTTAGTTCATTTTTCTTTTCCACATCTGCCTCTGACTTATTCTTCATCAGTTCCATTTTGCAGTGTGTGGTGTATGGAATGAAAGATTGAAGAAGTTGTAAAATATGTATTTATATTTTGACAATGAGCAGACTGGTGGATTCCTTAATCTTCTTTCATTGCAAAAGTTGGCCCATGTTTTTCTGATATTAAGTTCTGGAGGTCCTCTCCTTGATTTTGCTCTTCCATAATGGCTTTCTCTACATCTGTACTCCTTTACATCTTGCTTTATATCAGCAGAAATGCCCTTCTGTAATATTCCTGTTCTGTCACCTGCTCTGGTTTCCTTTGGCATATATAAGTGAAATTTTCTAGCCAGGAGAGATAATCTTTCTTTTGACACACCTATGATTCCTTGGAAGCTTGCAGTGCATACTGACAATACTTGGCCATCATTAGTTCTCACACCGTACTTAATGGTAACATTTTTGCTTTCTATTTGCAGCTTCTTTCTTCACCACTCTGCTATTAGGAAATGTAATACTCATATATTTCATAAGGAATATATCTTGATCTATTTTGTTGAGCATGCAAAGATGTTGGTGAAATCCTCTTATATCATTATAACTCAAATCAGCTACATCACAGTGCTTATGCCCTTTACTTTTAGGATTTCGTGGAGTGCACTGGAGACCATGTGAACATGAAATTTATGGAGTGGAAGCTCTCTTTGACCTGCATTTTGATTTCCTTTCCTTGTTTTTGCAATTCCTACCTCCTGTGCATTCTATGACTGGTACAGTTTCACAATCTGAACTGCTGTCCATTGTGCATAGTTCAGTGCAGTTCCTCAACTAAGAATAAAAATGCCATGTAAGTATAATAAAGCTTTCAGAAATGAATGTGACATCCAAGTGCACAACCTGAGTTCGCAGTTATTGCCAACACTGCAGCAGTGTACAAAGCTTGCAGAAATTATTGAGAATTCCAAGAATTGCAACAGTGAGATGGCAGTCAATGCCAACATGCGTTTCATAGAATTGAGCTTGCTACATGCTGGATCATAAAATCATAAAATTGCATCTATGGACTTTTGCTTTAACTGAGCAAGTGCATCTATCGAATTTTGAAAAAACTGCTAATATTCCATACATTCTACACTGGACCTGAATCGAATTTTGCAAAATCTGATTTCACAGAACAATGCAGAAGGTGAAAATTATGCTGATATTATATATAACTCAATTTCGTAATTTTTTGCATCTATCGAGTTTTGGAAAACTGCTCCTTAATTCAAAACATGTTTTTGTTTGTGATGGGGACTTAAATTTAACAGATTACTAATCTTGAAAATTCTCAGAAAAGTAAATGGAGAACTGAGTCAAAGACAAATTTTAGGAGCATAGAAAGACATTTAAATACAAAAATTATGATGTCTTAAAATAATACCCTACTGTATCTCAATTTCACAGATACACAAAATATATTTTCATTCTGTTACCAGACATCCAAGAAAAAGCATCTGCTAAAATGTGCATTAAAACACAGAGACGCAAGAAATTTTAATAAGCTTAGAAGACAAAAGTCACTATGGCCTTATAGGTAAATAAAAGGAGAATGGGATGACACTGGAATCAATTTATTAGTGAAGGATGATTGGAAAGAAAAAAGGGATTTGTGAATATATGTGAAAGAAAAAGTACAAAATATTGTGTGATGAAATATAAGGAACTAATTATATTAAGACAAAAATTATAGGAGAAAGAAAGAGATAAAATGATGAAAAAATAGAAGTTGAAAGCAAAAGAAGAAAAAGATCAATTGAATTGTGGGTAAATTTTTAAGGAACATAATAAAAATGGATTACAAGAATAGAAAATATAAGAAAGGGAGAAAAAGTGAAGTGAGGAAAGAACAAGTATAAGGGGCTACGGAAGTCGAAAGGCTTTTCAGTGGTAGAATAAGGTATGGTCTTCAAAAAAGGATACAGGTTGCATAAGGATGAGAAATGGGAGGTTAATAGAAGAGAAATAGAGGTAGTAAGGAGAGTTGACTATTTGGGGACAAGGTTGAGTTCAGATGGTAGCTGGAAAGAAGAAAAAAAGATTGTGGCAAAAGGTAAAATCGCCATGAGGGTGATAAGATCATGTTACAATAAACTGCCAGATATAAATGTCAAATGGTTGGACAAGATATATGGCAGAGGTAGAAAATAGAATGTTACATGTTTCAGAGGTATGGGGAGTAGATGAGACTTGAAGAGAGACTGATAGAGTGCATAGATCCTTTTGTAACTATATATTGGGATTACCGATAGGATCACCTAATAGAGCAGCACAATTGGAACTGGGCAGGCATTCTACTAAAATTAAAATCTTGTCAAATGATGATGATTGGGTTTTAAGGGCGCTCAACTTCCAGGTCATCAGCGTCCTTAACAAAACAGTGGAGTTTAAAAAAAGACTAAAAGGCTAAAAAAGCTAAAAGGTTAAAAGACTATAAGACAAATAAAATCAAGATAAAAACGACGGTGTGGCAAAGACTAAAAAAGGCTTAAACCATACAAACTGAAAGCTGTAAAAGGTTAAAAGCTCTACAATCCCTATATGGCTAAAATCTAAATTCTAAATGTTGTGTTTAAAAAGAAAGCTAAATTTTTGCCCACCGCCATCTCGTCATCCGCGAGTATCTCTGCCAAACTGACCGGCAGCTGGAGAGACCTCCGGAGACGTGTTAAGCTAAAACAGTCTAAAAGTACGTGTCTGACCGTCAGCTCAGCACCGCACAGCGGGCAAACTGGTTCTGGGGTCCGGTGGCTAAAATAGCAGTGCCCAATGCGCAACCGAGCCAAATTCACTTCCTCCCGCCGGGATACTCGACAGGATGTCGCCCATGGAATCGGAAGTGCCTTAACCGTTCTAAGACTGTTGCCACGCAGAGCAGACCACTCATCGCGCCAGCACGAAAGCGCCGCTCTACGGACAACAAGCCCAAAGTCTTCCGCAGTGACGAAGGGGATGTTATCGCTGGGGTCTACGGTGGCCACCTTAGCTGCCGCATCCGCCCGTTCATTCCCCCGCAAACACACGTGACCAGGAATCCAAGCACACACCACGCTAACGCCGCTGGCGTGTAAAACGTGGAGGGCGACCTGGATACGCTGTACAAGCAGATGGTGGTTGTACAGCTCACGCAGGCTCTGGAGTGCGCTGAGGGAATCACTTAGGATAAGGCAGTGACCCACACTTCTGCGGCGAACATATAAAATGGCTCGGTATATTGCAAAGAGCTCTGCATTAAAAATAGAAGTGCAGCCATGGAGACCGAATGTAAACGTGTCGGCCCCATGAACAAACGCACGTCCAACCCCAGAAGAGCCTTTGGACCCATCGGTATAAAGGACTTTAAAATCTGCATAACGCGATAAAAACTCTAAAAATAACCTGTGGATACTACTCGGGGGCGTGGTAGATTTGCTGTACAGAGTCATCCCAAGATCGACGTAAGGTGCTGCACGCAACCACGGGGGATACAAGCTTTCGCCCTTAGGGAACAACATAGGCATTTCTAGCACATGTCTCCTAAGGAGTTCCCGGAAGCGTAAACCGGGCGACTTGGGACTGAAACGTGTGTCCCTGTAGCGTACGTCATATAAAGTGTCTGTAAAGGGTGCATACGTCGGATGCTAAGGCATACTACATAGCCCGCAACCGTAATTTCCCAGCAAAAATTCCCGCTGGCATTGTAGAGGAGACTCTGCCGCTTCAGCGTGGAGACTCACAACGGGGCTGGTTGGAAAGGCCCCAGTAGCTAACCGAAGGCCAGAGTTGTGCACTGGGTCTAATTTCTTAAGCACAGATGGACGAGCTGAAGCATATACGATGCACCCTAGTTCAGCTTGGATCGAACCAGTGTGCAATACAAGCGAAGCAGCACTGCGCGATCCGCTCCCCTCGATTTCCCACTAAGTATCCGCAAGATATTAACGTTCACATCGTGCTTTCAACTGCGCTATATGTGACGACCAGGAAAGCTTCCTATCGAAAATCAGTCCGAGGAACCTAGTTTAATCGGCAAATGGTAAAACATGGCGACCTAGTCGGAGGAAGGGTGGTGACCGACTCTTGCGGCGCCAGAAATTAACGCAGACTGTCTTCTCAGGGAGAACCTAAAGCCGTTCTTAGATCTCCAGTCCTGAAGGTTGTCTAAGAATTGATGTAGACGACGCTCTAGGAACGGAGTACGCTGAGAATTACAGTAGACGGCGAAATCGTCCACGAATAAGCACGATGAAACCTCTCGAGGAACACAGCTAGAGATAGAATTAATCGCAATAGCAAACATGTAACACTTAGTACCAATCCTTGTGGTATCCCGTTCTCTTGGATAAAAAGGTTTGATAAAACCGAGCCGACCCTAACTCGGAAAACGCGATTGTTCATGAACTCCCGAAGGAACCTGGGTAGGCGTCCGCGAATATTCCAGCTGTGCAGAGTGCGTAACAGACCTGCACGCCAACAGTTATCATGAGCTTTCTCGAGGTCGAAATATATGCCGATGGTCTGACAATTCTTCAGGAAAACGTTCATGATCTGTGTCGACATAGACACAAGATGGTCTACTGTGGAACGGCGACGGCGAAAACCACACTGGATGTTCGTCAGCCACCACAAAAACCACCCATTGATCATGCGCTCCATCACTTTACAAACGCAACTGGCGAGAGAAATAGGACGGTAGCTGGAAGGCAGATGGCTATCCTTCCCAGCTTTCAAAATGGGTATGATGGTGGCCTCCCGCCACTTATCAGGAAAACTGCCGTCAACCCAGACACGGTTATAGACCTCGAGTAGGAACGCCTTCCCTTCGGGAGGGAGATGCTGTAAAAAGCGTCTGGTCCTGGTGCAGAAGCTGGCGAAGATGAGAGTGCATGTTCTAGCTCTGCCATGGTGAACAGGCGATTGTAGTCTTCAAGGTTTCTAGAAAGAAAGCAGAAACCTTGAGATTCCACCTGATGCTTAATGGAGAGGAACTCAGGTGCATAATGGACTGAGCTAGATACGTGAGTGAAAGCACTGCCAAGGGTGTTAGCTACGTCTAACGGATCCACGACGACGCCTGAAGGAGTAAAATCTTGTCAATGGCAATGAAATACTTATACAGAATCACAAACTTGGAAGATGGCAATATTATTAAAGAATATTTGCATATTCAAAGGAGAAATAACTGGGGTGGGTCTTGGGCACATAAAATGAATGACGTGTTGAAGCAGATAGGTATGGGTCATTCTTGGATAAATGCAGAGTGAGGGTATGGAGGCTTCTGGAAAGAAGTTAAACTAAGATTTGGAGATACTGACAGACAAGACATGTTTGCCAAAACAAGTGACAAAAGCTTGCTGAGGTTATTTAGAGAAATAAAAACAACCTGGGGGAGGGAAGGATATATAAACATATGTAATATGTTAGGTCAAGAAGGTTTTGCTTGGGCAAGAAGAGGAGTGAGAATCTTGAAAGGTATAGGTCAAGAGAGGGAGCTAGATAAATGTCCATTGTGTGGAGAAGAGTGTGCAGATTTCCATTGTGTATTATATTGTAGTCAAACAAAGATATGGAAAGAGCAGGCCTGGCTACATAAATGGGACAATTTGGGGGGTGAAGTAGTAATTAGACAAAATTTTTCAGTAGAAGGGGAAAAGAACAGGATAAATATAGGTAGTTATTTAGGAAAAGTTAAAGAGAGATGGCTAAGAACAATTAAGAGAAAAATGTAGGTTAGGATAGGTGAAATGGCAAAATGTGTAAAAAGGAGTAGAGGGCCTCCAATACACAAAAACCTAGGGTTAGGTGTATGGGGACCGAATTACTATTCAATGGTGGGCAACATGGTAGGATTTTCAGGATTTAGAAATATATGGTGTTTTCCAGTATGGATTTTACAATTGTAATCTTGATTTTGTATTTCCATTTGATGATGTAAAAGGAAAGATGAGAAATAAATTACAAATTACAAATAATAAAGTAGTTGTTCTATTTGTACATAAGCTGATAATAAAAAAACATTATAGTAAATATACATAAAATAAGAGGTATACAAATAAATGAAGTTATAATAAGCAATTAAATGTAAGAAATTTAAGCCTTCCATTAATACTAACGTATTTTACTCTTTTAACTTTAGACTTTAAATGATCTTTCCTTAGAAAATATTTTATTCTGACATTTTTATGTCGTCTGATAAAGGACAATACAATTAATTTCCTCCAAAGAAATTGTTTTCTGAAACCATTGTCTGAGATGGTCTTTTCAGGATACAGCAAATATTTACCTTGTTCTTTTTGTTCTTGTTATTCTGGGGTCGTGCACGACTATATGAACTTGAAGACCTCCTTGTTGTAGGTGTTATAGTAGTAGTCATCGTATCATTCATTTCATGCAGGGTAGTTCCCTGTAATGCTTCTGTGAGTTGTGCTGAGATGGCTGCCAGGGATTCATTCATTGTGGCCTCCACCACCTCCCTATGACAAAAGAAGTGATTTTCTATCTTTCATTCGTTTCTATACCATTGCACTATATAGTTTGCTCACATTAGGGGTTCATACAATCTTGTATGATAAGAGTTGAATGTACTATTTGATCTTGGATCATTTGAGAAGGGCTCTTTGAATTTCAGCATCTACACGTTTTCAAAACTAAATTACACATTACTGTCATGCTAAGTTTTTTATTGGCATTATTCTCCAATTCCTAATGGAAGTCTTTCATACTCAAATATGTCTTCAAGGTAACTGAACTTTAAATGGAAATTGAACTTCCACAAAACACAATTATAGCTTTATTATATGACTTAAAGCTTACTTGGAGATTCAGAGTAACTTAATGATGTTAAGCATTATGAATCAAATCCATAATGCAGCATTTTGTAATGTAAAATATAGTTTGTGGTAAGGTTTCAATGAATGAATATAAAATTATAATTTGCTAGATTTTCATTCATTGATAGAACATCATTAAAGAATATTTTAATGGATTTGTCATATATATGAGTAGATCCACTTTTGTCTCATGATCCTGGAAGAAACATGGCATAATGATGACTTTTCAGCCATTTGTTAATATATGATTCTGACTTATAGCACTGCAGAGGTGAACCATTTTTGTGTGTGAATATTAGCTGTATTAGGTTTATCTCTATTAAACATAGTTTCAGTTTTTAACCTAACACTTCAAAGAAAGAAAGTAGCACCAAAAAGATGGTTTAATGGTGACACAGGAGTTGTAAAGTTGGAGCCAGGAGTCATGGAATGTTCATAAAATATTTAAAGCCCATATAAGTTTTTCTCTACACCCTCTCTAACAATTTTAAGGTTCCCATACATCAGTGCCCCATATGGCCTCCATGACAGCATGGTTGTACATATACAGGGTGTATATAAATGAATATCGGGGATTTAACTCTTTATAATGTTTATTACATTAAACTTACAGTAATGAATCATATGTCAAATGAAAAAACAACTCAAACAGTTTGGTGCGCATGTGCGTGCAATGTTTCTGCCACAATCCACTACAGAGCGGTAGTAGCAAAGATGGTGACTACTAAACAGAAAGCATTTTTTGTTTTGCAGTTTGCAAAGACCGAATCTATAATTACTGTGCAACGTGCATTCCGCATTAAGTTAAGTTGTGATCCTCTTAGTGATGATAATATTCGTAGATGGTATCATCAGTTTGGAGATACCGGCTGCCTTTGTAAAGGGAAGAGTACGGGACGACCAAGAGTAAGTGAACAGACTGTTGAACGAGTGAGAGTCGTTCACTCGTAGCCCAAAGAAATCAGTCCGGAAGGCTAGTCGTGAATTACAAGTTTGTTTGTCGACTGTTTGGAAAGTTGTAAGAAAACGCTTACGGCTACGTCCTTACCGTTTACAGTTATTACAGGCTCTAAAGCCAACAGACCACGGATTCTCGCGTCACTCTGCGAGGAGGATTCGTAGAGGAAGGACGTCCTGCAGACGCCGACTCACCCACGTGGACTGTACAACTCGTGTGGTAGTTTAGGCGCGCAGCAACCAGCATCTCCGCAGAAGAAGTGCCGAATAGCCTTTTTCTAGGCGCAACAAGCAGCAGCGAGCCATTGTCTGCAGTGTCGACCTGAAGCCTTGACGGCGCACAGCAGCAGCTTTTCCACTGGCAACTTCGAATTTAACAGCGGGCCCCGGCCCTGCACAAGAGCGTAAGCCAAGCTAAGAGCAATCCCCGAACTTCATACTACTCTCATACTGTCTGCTTTCTTTTCCTACTAGACGGACGGACAGACAACGAAACAGCGGGCTGGTAAGACCAAAGCCAAGGGTAAGGGCCTCCGGCCCCACACCCCGAGTCACTATGGCTCGCGTAGGCGCCTCCCTAGAGGGGGTCCGGTCCTCTGCCAGCAGCCGGAGGGCAACCGCGCTGACTGCGGACGGCGCAAGACAAAGACCAGCCACTAACCCTGCCTCTCCTGAGAGCGCAGAACCAGTGCATAAGCGCACTAAGCTCACGGGGCAGCAGACTGCTGCTGACCCCTGCCAACCTATGGCAGCACCAGCTCCTGCCCACCCTTCCCAGGTTCCACTGCCGGAGTCAGACGACTCCGACGCCGAGAGCTTCGTGCTCGTAGAGGGACGGAGAAGGAAGCAGCAACGTCCTAAACCACCACCGCCCCAACCACAGGGCCATCATTCACCCCCAACCAAAGGGGGGCCTAAACTGCCCCCTATCGTGGCAGACACTTTCCTCAATCACGTGGGAATAATGCGACTTCTGGCCCAACTCCTGAAGAAGAAATTCGAGGCACAGAGGAGGCCTAAAACGGTTAGAATAATCACCTCTAGCGTGGAGGATCTCGAGGCTGCAAAATCTGTTCTACGAGAGCAGAACATAGACTTCTACAGTTACTCGACTCAACGACCACACGTTGAGAGGCGAATAATCAGAGGGTTAGACTCTGACTGCACTCCTGACGACGTCAGACTGGCGCTACAGGATGAACACGGCATTGAAGCCATCTCAGTCGCCCAACTGAGGAAAACGGTGTCCTCAGAAGAAGGCACCAAAAAAGTCCCTATGCCTCTTTTCCTGGTCCTTGTGGACAAGGTGCGAGAGGCCCAAGTGCAGCCCATTGACCTCGTCAGTAGGCTGATCTTTACCGTCGTGAAAGTGGAACGCTTTCACGGCATGGAAGGACCCTTGGAGTGCCATCGGTGCATGGGGTTCCACCACTCAAGCGCTATGTGTGAGCGAAAGCTCGCATGCCTGAGATGCGCGGGCCCTCATGTCCTGAAGGACTGTCCGAAGCCGCCCGAGGAGCGCCAATGTGCGAACTGCAAGCAGCAGCACGTGAGCGTGTACAAGGGCTGTGAAACGAGGCTGCGGATTATTGAGAGAGGCCGCCAAGGCAACCCGGAGACGGCTACAGTCCGCCCTGGTGTGTCCTTCGCGGCCGCCCTCAGGAAGGCCGAAACCACCCTGCAGAGGGCAGATGCGTCCGCCGCCCCTCCAGCTCCCACTCCAGCACCGGCAACAGTGGCCATACCCGCTGTACCCTCCACAAGCGGGGGCAATAAGAGCGGGAAGCCCAAAAAGAGCGGCAGAGGCAAGAAAAGTGGGAAATCCACTAATCTGCCCGCCGCAAGGGAGCAGCCAGCAACCACCCCAGCTCGTGCCCCGAAACCAGAGGCACCAGCTGCACCAGCACCGCAGGTAGCGACGCCGATCGAACCTGCACCACATACACCGGCAAATGCCGGCGCAACTCCAGCAATCTTCTGGGCCACCGTGTCCCAGGCTGACATGGAGGAATTCCAGGCCCTCTCCCTGTGGTTTGGGGACCTCATTCAAAGGGCCCTTCCTGCACTGCGCAACTGCAAGCTGCGGGTAAGCAACCCCCTGCTAACCCCAATGCAGAAACACTCTGTTGTGCTTCAAACGCTGGAGGAGCTGTATCCCGGATCAGCCAAGTGATGGCCTCTCAACTTGCTCGGAGGCCATGGCGTGCCGCGTTTTGGAACGCAAATGGCATCCGGGGTCATCACCCCAGCGTACTTGAGTTTGCACAATCCTTCGGGATTGACATTCTAATGGTCTGCGAGACACACCTGGATGCTGCCTCGCATTTCTCGCTGCCTAACTACGCCACCCATCGATCCGATCGCGTCGGACGACGAGGCGGTGGCACAGCCATCTTCATACGAAACCACATCACCCACACGCCCTTCCCGCTACCCCCACTGCAGCACGTGGAGACTTGCGCCATCAGACTCGCCATTGGCGGACTCGACACGTTGCTGATAGTGGCATACGACCCTCCCGACCACCGCTTCCATGAGGCGGACTACACCACCAACCTGAACCTCCACCCAGTGGTCTGCATCGCAGGTGACCCCAACGCGAAGCATGCCCACTGGCACAGCCGCACCTCAAATGCCAAGGGGCACCTGCTCTTGGCTCTTGGCTCTAGACCACGGATTACGTGCCAACTTCGCAAACGACATGTTGTTTCATGACGATGACGATTTTATGGATCGTGTTGTCTTCAGTGATGAATCGACCTTTCACCTTAATGGACATGTTAACACTCATAATGTGCGCATCTGGGGCTCAGGAAATCCTCACGAGATGCTACAAATGCAACGAGATTCCCTTAAAGTGAATGCTTTTTGTGCCGTATCCTGGCTAAAAGTTTATGGGCCTTTCTTTTTTGCTGAACCTGCTGTACCTGGCACTTCTTACCTTGATACACTAGAGCAATTGCTCTTCCCTCAGTTGCAAGAAAATGAGGCAGACAACTTCATTTTCCAGCAAGATGGTGCGCCACCTCATTGGCATAACGAAGTACGCGATTGGTTTAACGAGCGTTGGATAGGCCGCAAGGGCCCCAATGATAGGGCTTGCTATGCATGGCCTCCACGTTCTCCTAACCTAACGCCATGCGATTTTTACCTTTGGGGCTTCATCAAGGATCGTGTGTACGTGCCTCCGCTACCAGCTGACCTCCCTGAATTACGAAACCGGACTCAAGCAGCTGTTGCTACAATTCCTGAATACACACTTATCAACGGTTGGGCAGAACTCTGCTATAGACTTGATGTGTGCAGTGTGACAAAGGCTAGTCACATTGAACATTTATAAGATTCTTGCTAAAACTGTTTGAGTTGCTTTTTCAATTGACATATCAAACTGTAAGCTGAATGTAATAAATATTATAAAGAGTTAAAACCCCGATATTCATGTATATACACCTTGTATAAATAAATGGATTTTTAGGTGAGATAAACACTTTTTAGCTTTCTTTTTGTTACTAATAATAAATTCAATAAAAGTATCTACGGTATCTACAAAACTTGCTCTAATTGCCAGATGTATTCATCTCTTATTGATAGAAAAGTATCATTTTAGACATCTTTTTGTTTTATAAAATTTTAATTACATTGTCCTAATTTCTTTTAATGGTGGTGTTGCTCAATCTATTGCTGTCATGATGGAAAGTTAAATTTCCACCATTCTGCCTTCGTATTTTGCCTACTTTACTGCAGGTATGTGCGTGAACTGTGTTAAATGCTCTAGCTTGTGATATATTTATTATTGCAGACATGTAATATAATCATATATGATAGTTCAATTTAACCATTTAAAGCCCGTCTCGGTAGCGTGTCCCTCACGTTCAAGAGGTCCCGAGTTCGAATCTCGGTTAGGGTGAGTTACCTGAATAAGGTTTTTCTTCGGAGTTTTCCCTTATCCTTAAAGACGAATGTCGGGTAGCTCTAAGCTCCATGGACCCTGGACTCATTTGAGCATCACTTCACTCAATTCATTCACCGTCCGATATGACTTAACGTTGGCGGACGTAAATTACAAACAAAAAGAAAAAAGAAAAGAAATCTTACCTGAATCTTTATATTCTCTTTGTTAGTTACTTAAAATTAATTTATGTAGCAGCTAAATATGAACTGCAATTAATTGGTATTTTTAAGATCAGCCACCAGGCATGGATAAAATAATAATTGATTGCCGTGAAGATTAATTTTAGTTACCGTGCTTCTGGAACAACAATGTTCAACAGTGCTAAAAATTAATTTTATTTTTGGATAACTATTATTTATATTATTCATTATTATTAAAAATATAGTGTCTATGCAACACACATGCTTAAGTACACTGGAGAATCTCATAGGTAGAAAATACATGACTTTCTCATATTTGAAACTCTTCTTTGCTCTTGAGTGATGCACTTAACAAACTTGTATACTATTACATACCACCACATGTATTAATTAAACTATGAGGCTGTAAATGTACACTTGTGCAAGGAATGAAATAGATATCCAAAGAAATAAATATAAAATGATGTACATAATACTGGATTTTCATTTCAAAAGTGCCATGACTTGCTCTATGTACAACGTCACTTGTCAGGCAGCTGATTAGAATTCAATCCCCTTGTATAGGATGGGCATTTTTGTTTCAATCTTATTGCCACTGCTTGTCAAGCAACCTCCACCCCTCCCCTTAACATCTGTCGTTTACAACACACAGTCTTCTAACCCAGTGGTTTTAGGACATATGTTCCCAATTGTTGATCTGAAATTTGGAGAAGAATGGGCTCTTCTATATTTTGTGTACAGAGATGCTGCAATGTAGTAAAAGTAAGAGCTGTTGCTTGCTCATGTTGCCTGTAATTTCATAAGCAGTATTATATTTCTTTCTTCAACAAATATGAGATAGTTTTGAGTTTAAAACGTCTACTTTATGAATAATAACGATTAAGCACTTGATTTGGCTTTGTCATTCAGTGTATGCCTTGCATTTTAATAAATAAGCATTTGTAGGTTTTCTTAACTAAGAAGCACTGCTCTGATAAAGCGATAAGCCGTTACGTCACTGAACCCTTCAATGGCTTTCCCTCGCGGATGTAATATGCGGCTCGCTCACAGTATAACTTCCACAGGGGCATATGATTCGTGTGTAGGGCAGGTTGCCTCGCAATCAAGGCGCTGTTGGTCGTGGGGTAAGCGCAGCGCTCACTTCTACTTTTAAAATATGCTAACACGAGATGCAATCACAGTTGGTAATAATGATTCATGTTAGCCTTCTATCGCACTGTCTAAATTGCGCGGTAAAGAACTTCAGTAAACATCCGACATCTGGTTGTTTGTTATTAAGTACCTAATTGTTGCAGGCGTGTGCTGCCTATGAGTATTGCGCTCACCCGCGACCAACTGTGTTGGGTATTTTCAGTCTTCTGTATTAACCCACAGAGTACTTTTGAGGTGTCCCATAAAGCAATATTGCCAAAGCCGAGCGGGATGGCTCGGGCGGTTTTATCTGTGGCCCGCATTCGCGTGATCCGGTTTGATTTCCCTGGCCCACCTACCTGACCCATGGATTTTTTGGAGGTTTTCGCGGGTCGCTAGGTGAAAGCCGAGTAGGTTAATTACATCCCCCGAATTTCCTGTCTCTGCACTTCATCTCCATTAACATTTCATACCATCTCTCATCTGCTGGTTTCTTTCTAGGTAAAAGTGTCGGCGGGAGTCTCGGCGGTGCATGGTGGGATGACATGCTCTGAACGAACACTTTCTCCTCCGGCGGGATGGACTCCGATCTCCGAGCCGACTTAGTGGGCCGATTCAGGAACGCGGCTGGAGGAATGCCGGTAGTGTCAGCCTGCCTGGAGTCCCCTGCTCTGGCGTGGTGCCCTCCGGTCTTGGAACCGGCCTCATGACTGTTTTGGAGCCACGCTAAGTGGGAAGACGATTGTCCTGGACCACCGGGGAGTTCCTGTCTATTAAAGTGTAGGGACTCCGCCCTCTATACTGTATTATTCTTGGATTCGGCCGCGCTCTGTCTCCTCTCACCGCATTCTCCATCCCTGGGGTGCTTCACTTGGGGCATAAGCAAAAAATACTAATGTGGTCGAGGTACCGAATCTCTCCGAACAATACAGTCCAATCTAATATTACGAAAAATAAGTAGCAAGTACGTCAATTTTGTGAAATGAGTCACAAATACGTCAGTAGATAAAGTTATGAATGAAGATGAACCTGCTAAACTTTCCGAAATTTACTGAAGCTTTCACCGATGACCAGGAAGATTCAGATGTGGAAATGGCAGAAAATAGTGACCAGGTTACGGAGAGTGAGCAATCACGTAATGAAGAAGGTGTATCAACAATTGGGGACCCGAGTAGGTATATAGGGCGTGATAACATAACCAAAAGGAAGGTACATGCTTCTCTAAGAAATCGTCAACGAAGGGCAGGATATATTGTTCTGCATCCGCCTGGTGTAAAGGGTGTGGCAAAAGCAGCACAGAGTATAAACTATTGCTGGAAGTTATTTTTGCTCCACTCATTAATTGAAAAAATTGTATTATATACCAATACAAAACTTCAAGAAATGCGCTCAAAATATAGCCGCCGTCGAGATGTTTTGGATACAAACATGGAAGAAATTAGGGCCCTTCTTGGACTGCAGTGTTTAGCACGGCTCATGAAGTCATCACACCATCGTGTTGAGGACGTATGAGCAACTGATACCACCGTTTCTGAACATTTTCGCCTCGTAATTAGATACCATCGCTTCTACTTGCTAATCCGTACACTTTGACATGACAATATTAGAACCAGACCTGAAAAAACCAGTTTAATAATCTCGCACCGGTTCTGAGTCAAATGAAAACCTTAAATTTATAATAACAAATCGAAATTTCGCGCCGTTATTCTGTAAGTTGGTAAGTGTGCTACAAACAGCGTGCAGAATTGCCTGTAGGTGGCAGCATAGTGCAGATGCACACATACCCTCGCAGTATCAGTATAAAGATGGCCGGCCCACTTGCGACTTGCACGAGGGAAGAACAACGTTCTGTTATTCGGTTTTTGCGTAGTGAAGGTGTGAAACCTATTGAAATTCATCGAAGAATGAAGGTTCAGTATGTTTGTCCCAGCAGTAAGTCTACGAATGGAGTAGGAAGTTCGCAAATGGTGTGACTTCAGTGGAAGATGCTCCACGACCAGGTCAGCCACAACGAGTTGTGACTCACAGAACATTGCAGTAGTTAACGCCATAGTGGAGGAAAACCGCCGAGTGACACTGAATGACATTGCAACATGTTTACAGATTAGTCATGGGTCAGAGGTACGCCACGCGGTGCATGAGTGGTTGCGCGGACTACCAAAGGCATTTTTTCTGAAGGCATTTATGCACTTTGTAAGCGCTGGAGGGCTTGCATTGAGCGTGGGGGAGATTATGCTGAAATGTGATACAGCTTTGTACCACTTCTGCACAATAAATAATATTTAAAAAAATATTTAAGGTTTTCATTTGACTCACCCTCGTATTTGAGGAATTTGTGGAGCTATGCAAGTGTCACTACAGTCGTTCTGAATACATCACCATTGACGAAATGCTGGAGAATTTTTGGGGACACTGCAGTTTTGGGCGTATGGTTTGAAAATATTTATAATGGTTGTTTCTCTATGTTCTCTACTTCGAACACGGAAATTTATGTTGGCAAGCAACAGGAAGGACCCTGTGCTGTAAACAGTCAGCCAAGCTTATTGAACCTATTGCGCATTCTGAGAGAAATGTGACCATGTACAATTGGTTCATATCAGTTGATTTGGTGAAGATATAGTACGTGAAAAAATATATCGTTGTTGGAACACTTCGTAAAAACAAGAGGGAGATTCCGTCAATCATGGTAACTACAAGTAAGTATATAGCGTCTTGTGATCCACGACAATGCCGCAGTGTACTTTTGATGGTGATGAGATTGACAGCAATACTGGTGAAAAGATGAAATCAGAAGTTATAACGTTCTATAATTAACAAAAGGCGGTATGTACAAGGGGCACTGTTTATATTTTGACCCTTGGCAACCTTGGATGTCGTAGGTGCCACATGACGTTTCCAATGGAAAGTTTGACATTGTTGACCATAATCTACTTCAGACATTTTGTCAATAGAGCGTCATTTGTTTTGTTTACATGAACTTGAAAATTGTCTCTCAACAAAAACATGGAATTAACTCGTGAAAATATTCGTGCAATGGTTTATTACGATTTTCGACGTGGATTATCAAGACAAAGGTGCATCGATCAACTAACTTCCACATTTGGCGACGAAGCTCCATCTTTTGCCACTGTGAAACGTTGGTATAACGAATTTAATCGTGACCGCCGTTCACTCAATGATGAAGTTCGTAAAGGTCGACCAAAATGAGTTGTTATGCCAGAAAATATTGATGCTCTGCAAAATCTAATAATGCAAGATAGTCATATGACATACTGTGAGATTTAGGCAACCCTGGGCATTAGTTCCACCAGCATATATAAAATATTGTATGGTTATTTAGCGTGAAAAAGGTTTGTTCTCGTTGGATCCAACATAATTTGACGCAATCTTAAAAAGATACTCGTGTCGATTGGTGTACAAAAATGATCAAATACAATTGCGGTGCCTCAAAAAACGTGTATAAGATTGTAACAATGCCAAACCATGGATCTATGCGTATGAGCTGGAATGTAAACAGCAATCAACTGTATGGGTTTTTCAAGATGAAGCAAATCCAACAAAAGTTGTTTGCACTCGAAGCACTTAGAAACAAATGCTCGCCTGCTTTTTCAGAAAAACTGGCCATGTGGCAACAGTGCCTTTAGAGGAACGTTAAACGGTCAATGCCAAATGCTACACAACCATTTGTTTGCCGGAAGTCTTCGGTGAGGTAAGAAAACCCAAGAAAAGCCATAGGATCGTTCTTCATCAAGACAATGTGAGCGCACACACATATCTCGTCCAACAACAAAGTATTTGAAGGCTCAAAAAATCAAATTGATGGGTCATCCGCCATACAATCCTGATTTGGCACCCAATAATTTCCTTTTGTTCCCGAACATCAAGAATAAATTGCGTGGATAACGATTTTCGTCGGCAGAAGAAGCCATTGATGCCTTCAAAAACCATGTTTTGGAGGTGTCTCAAGAAGTCTGGAATAGATGCTTTGACAAATGATTCAAACGGATGCAAAAGTATATTTGATCATAAAGGAGAACATTTTGAACAACAATAAAGCAGTTTTCAATCAGAAATTACTTTGTTTTAGTTATTAGGCTCGAAATATAAATAGTGCCCCTCGTATGACGTCGATGAGGCCGCGCCGTGGATGAGTAGTTAGACCGCTCGGCTCTCACCAAGGCGGCCCGGTTTTGATCCCAGGCAATCGCAAAGTGAGATTTTTAGTGGACAATACTGTGCTGGGCCGGGTTTTAGCCGGGATTTCCGGTCACCCCCCTCCGCCCAATCATGCTCCATCTTCATCTCATGTATACTAGTGTCACCGCTTGCGGTACCACATGTAATAAAAGCGGGTGTTAAACACTACACATTTCATTTCGTGTCGTTGATGAATACGATTTAATTGGTCGCTTGTATTTGCTTGTAAAAATGTGTACCAAATATTACTTTATTGCATTCTATGTAGCCAATTACCTACCATATTATAAGAAAAAGAGAACGTAACTTGATAAGAAGAAGAATAATGCACATAAAACAGTGATTAAACCCGTATTAAACTAATATCAAGGTTGGAAAAGAAAGGGTGAGCGTAGTGCTCACCCACGATCAACGATGTTTTATGTCTGAGCTTGTATGGTTTGTCTCTTACCGAAAACGTTCAGATTGTGTTTTGTTTGGTTGATATGGAGGGTCCATGAAAACTGTAAGAGGAGTACTTGTTATAATCGCTAGCGTAAGCGATCGTTAATTTTTAAGCAGTGCGTTGCTCCTTCTGGGAATATAAATAAAAACATGTGTGGAATAAATAGACGTTGGTAGGCTTATGTAAGAAAGACTATCCTGCTTGTTTATTTTATTTTATACTTTTGTTGTGACATTACGAGGCACGTCATATGGAATACGTTTTATGATTAATGCCGTTATCATATTATAGTACTCCTCCAATGAGCACCATGTTTGCTAGACAACTTCTCGGCCACACGTGAATTACGTTACGTTCTTCCCCTTAGAGCTGAAGCTTGTTTTAAAAACTGGACAATGACGTCATGACATACTTTGAAATGAACACTCAGTACCTAAGGTGAGCAAATATTAAGAGTGAAATCAATAAAATCAATTGTTCTTTAAGGGATTAAAAAGTTTGAAACTCCACAAAATAATACTTTATGTTTGAATTACAATAATCGATTGAGGTAATAGTTCTTAACAGTTCATTTCTTCAATAGATGGGAATGAAGGAGTGAATTAGGTTGCCATGGTTATCACTGGCATAATGTTGCTGTATATAGAAATTTTATTTATAGTACATTACTTACGTGGTTGCTCTTGCTACGGGAGATGTGTGATGTGGTCGCCTGCCAGGACGGCGTCTCCTGTTCTTATTCCTCTTGTGGCCACTGTTCTTTCCATTTCCCTTCTTCTCATTGTTGGTGTGGAGTCGTACATTAACAGGATCGTAGTTCTTCCTCAAAATCCGGTTTATCCTCTCCAAAATGTTGTCCACAAAACGGTTATACTTGGTGATGTACATGGACGTTGCAGGGTTGTTCTCGAGAGCGCCTTCCATCAAAAACATTTCATATTTGTTCACCTTGTTTTGATTCAGATATATCCAGTGGTCCATATGTAAATAATGTTTAGGAACTTTGAATGCAATCTTCGGAAGAAAAATTATACTACCTATAGCTATTCAAATAAAATTACCTAGTAATTAAAAAAACAACTGTTGGATTACAGAGCAGCTGAATAGTTTATGAATATATGCACAGAAAGGCCTAAATTTAATTAACTTTGACGCAGTTCGAATATATATTTTATTAAATAAATCCTGTAAACATGTGCAGTAGAATCACTTTATTCATTACTACAATGTATCTTAAACTAGAGGGGTCCTGTTGTAAACATATGGGAGGCGAGAAATAGAGACAGACACTATAACGGAACGCGCTTAGGCCGTTGGTTGGTGGAGAGACATTCATGGGTGTTTAGATATTATGCAATAAAATATAAAACATACATCAATCCTATACTAATTAGTGGCTTAACAGCGACCCATTACAGTGTCTCTGTCACTCACTTTCTCTCCTCCCACATGTTTACATAAGGATCGTTCCAGTTTGAGACAGATTTAGCAGGACCTCCAGTTTTGTTCTCATTCTGGCAGAGATTATTCTATGCATCTCTTCTTCTCTCGCCTTCCCTCTGACTTTCCTTTACCTTTTTCTCTCCCTCCCTTCCTCTTTACATGTGCGGTTATTATTCTCTTACACTCTCTCCTTATCTATCCCGCATTTTTTTTCCTTTCTACTCTCTCCCCTTCATTGCTCTCTTGTCTTTAGACACGTTTTAAAAGTCGATAGTAAAATTTAAAATTTAAAACAAAAAAAGGCATTTGAAACTGTACACGGTGGTCATTTTTATCTGTGTTTTTACCACGAAAAATTTGATGTCATCAATAGCATCGCTGATGGAGCGAGTTTATATACGATTCCCCTGGTGGCTTGCGATCGTATTTGATGTGCTGACAGCAGCTTTGAGGCCTCCCTCTATCGGCAGGTAAATATACTATTTGAGAGGTGGGTCTGCCCACGTAATATAAAGGTGCGTAATTTCACCTGGTGCGTAGATACGATAACTGTTTAAAAAAACTATATACTGCAATGCAATGTACTGCAAAGCTAATTATGCAGCCATAAATAACATACCATGAAGAATATACGAAATGATAAGTCAATGAACACTTATTTCACAATGAACATCTGTTTTCCTGTTATAGTAGACATATATGCATATAGTAAACCTGTCACATAAAATAGAAATATTTCAATTTGATCTCAATTTTTTTCTATCACCGACAGTTTCCTCACAATGTAACTTCATTACAAACCAGAAAATTAGCAGAACATGTTCTAAGAATGAAAAGTAAATTAGTGTTACAATAAGTAGGTACAAAGATTTTACCCAGGTCTAAATAAGAAAATATCTCTAGTACATAGTTTTATGTGACCATTTTCTTATATTTCCTTTCTCTCTTCACCTTAAACACTATTGCGAGAAGGTATGCTTGAGGCCTTTCTATCATAGCATTATTTATTGCTTCTAGATTGGAACCAGTCGCTTTATAGCGTCCAGTGTCTCTCTTTTTGTCAGTAACTGATCCTGTATCTTGGAAATGTTTGATGCTCCTATTGGTTTTAAAAGACATAAGGATACCAACATTAATAGACATTTTAATTAAGCGTAAGAATGACAAAAAAATTGACATCATATACTGATATGACGTAAGACGTTTATGTTACAAACAAAAGTATGTCAATTTGATGGTACCTGGACATTTTTGACAACATTACGCTCCGAGGGACTTGTCTGAATGCCGGATAGCGTTGCATAAACTCCTCTATGCAGTGGTTTGAATTACATTTATATGTCGCACCAATTTTAATGCCGGTACGAAAGTAGCATTGAACCATGAAGACGCGGGGCTATGTGTTCATATCCAGGGAAAGCCGGTTGTATTAGTTACAAGCACAACCACACTCAGAGCGCTCTACTCGTAATTTGCTTACTGTTCCGCAAAAAGTACCGCTTCTTCTCCGTAGAGGGCACTATGATTTCAAGATAGACTCACTAGTTAACTATGACGTCATTCTTGCTCAATCGGAGGGCGGGAAATAAAGAATAAAAATGAACACCGTGTATATTATTCGTGTACTGCTTTATGTGCACAAATAACAGCAAAGAAAAACAATATTACATCGACATTCATCCTAACAAACTGTTGTTTCAAAATATGTTTCAGTATTATGGTGCTTTAGTGTTATAAAACCGTGGTCTTTAGCACACCGAATCTTCATTTGTGAATTCCTGTGGCAACAGAGCGAAGCGACGATTTAAAGACAGATTATGTGCTTTATACTGAACCGGTTCCTACTCGTGTGAATCAGTTTAGGGAAACAGGATGTGTTTCTGATAACAGAACGAAATTAATTCATCGTGTTATTACAAATGAAAAACTCGATAAAATTGGAGATATATTAAAAAGAAGTCCAAATAAATCTCTGAGAAAGCTTGCACAGTAATTCTAAGTTTCGCAAAATCGGTTTGGAATGTCACTCAAGTTTTAAAATTATAGGACAGTTGTAGGAATTGCAACCTTAATTGATTATTGGAGTGTTAGCAGTCGCACTAATGAGTTGCATGTAATCAATTTATTTATTTATCTATATTCTACGGATAAACTCTGGTTTTATTTACATGCTCATATAGAATTAATTAGGATTAATATAAATTTTATTAAAACCTTTTTTACAACTTCTATGATGGGGGTATGTGTTTACTGTAGTTATGATCTGCAAGAGAAATATATGCGCGTAAATTGGATATCCGACTTCACCGGCAGACATGCTTTACGGTGTTATGCAAGTTCCTGCTTGGCCGGCCAGGCGTCCAAACGAAGGTTCTATAGTTATTGCTGCTATAATCTGCCTTCGTTTCAACAGTCAAACATCTATTTACAGCATAGGATTTTCCTGTTTCCCTTTTCTGCATAACTTCCCTTTAATATAAGTGAAATAAAATAGTAAAAGCCATAGCACGTGGCGGTGTTTGTAAAAGTCTTAGATTTTTTTTTAACTCTGTCTTAGATTTTTTAACTCTGAGAGATACTTTAATACAAGAAGTAGTCATAGTTAACCAGCAGATTGCGTCTGTTTCTCATTAAATAAGTAGAAGTTAACATGAAATTGTTTCAGTAACTCATTATGTCATTATGCGTTAAACGGATGCGCAAGAGACAATCTACTATTCCTCATTAATGTTGCAAGTTTTATAAGAAATGTTTGTTTAATAATAATAATAATAATAATAATAATAATAATAATAATAATAATAATAATAATAATAATAATAATAATAATAATAATAATAATAATAATAATAATAATAATAATAATAATAATAATAATAATAATAATAATAATAATAATAATAATAATAATAATAATAATAATAATAATAATAATAATAATAATAATAATAATAATAATAATAATAATAATAATAATAATAATAATAATAATAATAATAATAATAATAATAATAATAATAATAATAATAATAATAATAATAATAATAATAATAATAATAATAATAATAATAATAATAATAATAATAATAATAATAATAATAATAATAATAATAATAATAATAATAATAATAATAATAATAATAATAATAATAATAATAATAATAATAATAATAATAATAATAATAATAATAATAATAATAATAATAATAATAATAATAATAATAATAATAATAATAATAATAATAATAATAATAATAATAATAATAATAATAATAATAATAATAATAATAATAATAATAATAATAATAATAATAATAATAATAATAATAATAATAATAATAATAATAATAATAATAATAATAATAATAATAATAATAATAATAATAATAATTAATAATAATAATAATAATAATAATAATAATAATAATAATAATAATAATAATAATAATAATAATAATAATAATAATAATAATAATAATAATAATAATAATAATAATAATAATAATAATAATAATAATAATAATAATAATAATAATAATAATAATAATAATAATAATAATAATAATAATAATAATAATAATAATAATACCAATTATCAGCTCAAATATAATACAAAACAGCAATTTATATTTTTTGTGATTTATTTTCGATTTTGGATAAACGGCTAGTGTTACAGTATACTCGGTGAGGAAAAAATGACCAGAAAGCTGTAGAGTAGAAGAGTGTACCAAAATAAGCATTTTGGGAAAGGGGGAAGGGGCGGCAGGAATTTTTCTACTGCGGTAAATGTGTCAACATTAAATCTGTCATGTTAAAGTCTCCGCATTTAACACCTGATTGTAGCAGATGTAAACATAATACACTCTTGAAGAGTACTGGTCAGTGTCCCTAGGCGTGTCTGATGTCAATTCCATATTTACGTTGTAAAGATAATACCGATATCTCGCCTAGTTCAGTACAAACTGCACACTACAATATGGGCATGTAATGGTTAGTTTCTCATTGTGTAACAGACCTCATTAGTTGAGATAGTAGTGTACACATTTGTGTGAGTTGTATATCATTTTGGCTGGAAAATAATGTTTCACAAATTCAGATTTCAATTATGCTCAAGCAATGCTCTTCTTCGGCTCCAAAGCTCCTAATCTCAAAATTCGTAATTTGGTACTGCCTTTTTATTCCATAATTTTAATACATTTTCGTGCCCTATATAACAAGCTAAACATTGGAGCCAAAAGATAGCATTTTTGTTTCAGTGTCACTCAAGGTTGTCTGAATTGAATGCTATGAAGCTTGGCATATACCACGCCTTAGATTCCACTTAGAGAAGAAGCTATGTTGAGTCGAGATAATGATAAACCATAATGTTCCACTGCCTCATCTGATGACTAAAAGTGATTTTATGCGTCTTATCTTTAATTTTTTAAAACAAAAATAAATCACATGCGCTAGTTCAGGGATAACAAGGTAGAGGGTAACGACTGAAGTAGCATCACGGTAACGTGAAAGTTTCACATTCAGGAGATCCAGAGCTCGAATCCTGCTGGCTCCCACTGTGACCATAGGTTTTTCCGTGGCTTTTCCATGATCAACGAATGCTGGTGTGGTGTGTCTTCTACCAAGGCTCTCCTCTCTTCAATTTCTTTCCATTTCGACTCCCCCCATGTCACAGAAGGACTCCTGGACTGTGTATTGGCCCCACAGTGGGCAGATGGTACTGAAGCTTGCGATTTGAAACCTCTTCTCGGATCTCACAAAGAGAGGCTGTTCGAGCGTCCATTGCAGGTTCCAGCTTTCCCCGGTTTCTGCTGGAATGGACCATAGAGTCACCATTCGGTGGTTGGTGTGGGTTGTCACTGAACACCTCCAGTAACTGTTAGGGAACTCAGTGTCTCTGCGACTTACGTCGTCCGTTCTTACAGCCATAATCTTTGCAGATCCTTCATCTCATCTGTTCCTCCCGGGAGTGTATGCACTAAGGATCCAACTAGTCAAGGTGTCTTCTCCGTTACCGTATCTGCGTCTGTTTTTTTTTTTTTAATTTGCGTCCTTTAACTTTTTAAGTCACATTGGACAATGAATGAAATGGGTGAAATGATGCTTAAATGGGCCCAGGGTCCATGAAGCTTAGAGTTACCCGACATTTGTCTTTCAGGATAGGCAAGGGAAAACCCCGGAAAAATCTTATCCAGGTAACTCACCCTGACTCAGGTTCAAACTCGGGACCTCTTGAACGTGAGGCAGACTTGCTACCATCTACGCAACCGAGACGGGTAATCTGTGTCTCTGGTGGAAGGTCCATGGTGCTCATCTTTAAGGTCCCCAGATACTCAGCAGTTACTGTCACTGAATGCGACGATGCGTTATCATGGTGTAAACTTGTGTTTCCTTTTAGGCATTTTTCAATCAGTCTACCGATAGGCAGTGTCGATACGTCTATCTTCTAATGCTATTATAGCAATATGACACGATAAAAAAATGCATGCATATATCTTCACACCAGGATTACAAATTCATATAACGTTTGTAGCTTACGTTCGGTTCGAAACATCCATTGAGCCGACTAACTTTTCTTTTTGGATCATAACAATAAATCCAAGACTCATCGCCAGCAACAATATTCAAGTATAATTTTAAGTGCCGCCCTGGAATTTTTTCAGATATTTTATATACCAAATCAATATGGTGTTGCTTTTGATAAGGAGTCAATTTATGTGGAATCGATTTCTAGGAATTTTTTTCACGTCTGATGATATAAAATGTTTGGATCTGACTCATTCCAATGCCCAGATGTCTGTAAATCTTCTTCAAGCATTACTCGAACAGCGGTAGCACGTTCATCAGTAACAACAGTACTTGGACATCCTTCAAAATTCATCACTAAGAAAAAACTGATCTCTTTTGAATACGCTGTACCAATTATAAATTGTTTTAAACGGGTATTCTTTTCAACTGAATTTCTAGGTGGATCTTCACATTGTTCAAGTGTGCTGGCGATTTAAAAACACAAAATATTTCTATAACGATAATTAAGAAACTGTTAGAGCAAATCGAACAAACTAGATGGCAATCAACTTGCAAAACATCAGAAAGTAGCTGTTAAATATAAACAAATGTAATTTTCTTTTAGCAACATAAATTCTAAAGGTGTATCAATATCGTCCTTCTACACTGCAGTATACCTGGCAGTCACACTAGTGTCTAACATGTTAGCAAATTCGAGTATAATTTAAATTAAAATCAGTGGTGATATTTGTCACTTCTTTGGTTGCCCGCTATAATATTTTTTATCTTAGAATATTTTAAGGGCAGTTCTCATCTGAATTTTTAAGATGAGAGAGTTATTAGACTATTTGCTATGAGGTTTAATGACTCCGCCGTTTTTCCATAATCGATGATGGACAAATTTTACTAAAGATTTTGTTCAACAAAAGATAATCTTATGTAAGATATTGAAATTCAGCATTTTGATCAATGTTTTTGAAGCTACAGGTTCCCATAGTTCCTATGTAATTATTAGAAAAGTTATGTGATTGTTCAATAGATCTATTTATTTGTGATAAAAATAGAACTGGAGCTTAAAACTTATACTTTCTGGTAAAATAAAAATGAATAGAACTACAATAAATAAAGTCATTGATCCTATAAATGATAAAATATTCCTTAGCATCAAAAACAACCGAGTATTTAAATCAAGTTTGATGACCTTAGCACTCGGGTTTTCTGCTTTGATGATAATTGAGTTTTTGTTAATGGATGCTCTTTACTGCTGGTTCTGGGTGGCATTCTACATAAACCGCTTCATTTTTCTCAGAGACCTCTTTATCAGGCTTGACATTGTTTTACGCACCATAAAACTACAACGCGGGATCACCGGCTTTACTTCCCTTGAACGAAGCCATGCTAAGGATTTTACATACGAAAAAAGATCACCTTTCATCACCGGGTTTGAACACGCAACCTCGGTAACCAGAGGCTACTCCTAGATCCCAGAGTACGACATTTTTATGGTGGGGTGGGGGGAGGTTTGCAGCTATATAGGAAAAAGGTATAGAATCTGGATGAAAGACTAGCATGGAGTATACGCGATTGAATCCGACCTGTGTTTGTCAGCAGCTTTGGTAAGGATTTAGTAACGTTCTGCTCTGGTACATCCATGTATCAAATATGATTACAGAAATAACATTAAATCCAAGAACGCGACATGCTTGGCGATTTTGATAGGTTGGTTGACAGCGCGTTGACGTTACACGACATAATAATGATGTGCATCATGGAGGTTAAGCTATTTCTTAAACCGCTGATGAAGATAGTCTTTTCTGCGTTATCATCTTGCCCGTCCTTAGTTTATCTACGGTAGACACAGTTTGCCGCTGGTAAACCAACATCAAACAATAAATTCGGTATTCACTGTAAACTTTTTTTCACTGTTACATGAGAAGAGGGTATTATGGAATACCATTTACATGTCTAAAAACAGCTTTAATGGTTTTTAAACAAAAATTGCCAAATCATCAGGAGTATATACTATAATTGTGATGAACTGTCACTTGTAAAAACAAAACTGCTATTCATTTTGTACTTATAAAAACAATGTACTTAGAAACATGTTACAAATGGAGGTTAATATGAAATAGTCGGGTATTATGGAATAAGTGATTTAAAACATTGAAAAATTAAAATTTGATTTAATTATGATAAAACATGAAACATGATTCGTTTAAAATAGACAAAACACTATTAAACAAATGTTTTAGAACAAGTTTATAGACCATAGAACAAGTATAGAATAACAGAGAAAATATATTTTTTGTACTTAAACGATTTTAATTTTTTAACTATACTTTGTATTTAAATTATGATCTATTTCTATTGATATGACTAATAATTATTGTTTAGCTACTAATATACACAACCCTGATTTTTGACCTCATTTCTATTCAGTATATCTTTTATGAGTATTAGGAGCATGATACTTCTATGTCGGGTATAAAGAAATACCTGGTATTCCATGATACCAGATACGTTATCTTGGTCAATTAACCTTTAACGTAATGGGCAAAATACTGCTAGCTAAAAACACGACCACATTATAACGAACTACAATTCTTTTATTGTACCTTATGCTTAGCATCAATTTTCAAGTCACATGCGTACAAGTGAGTTAAGATGCTTGAAAATGTGCCTGCAAAACGTTTAAATATCACAAAACATACTTTATTCTGTAGCGAGTGAAATGACAAAAAGCTGTGAACTCTCACTACAGTACATCATCGGAGTCTCCTTCTTGACTACTGCATTGTACTCCTACATGATAGCAGCAGCGATCAGAACCGAAATCTTGGTATTCCATATTTACCGACTACACCATAATACCCTCCTCTCCTCTAATACGAAACTGCATGCGTAATGAGAGTTCAAATATGTTGGCAAACGTTATGGTGAAATTACCAATAATGTGTTGGCCCATAATTTCTGGGTTCTTGTTCTTTTTTTCTTTTTTACCTTTAGTGAAAGTTTAACGTGCAACATAACATGATTATGAGACTGACACGCGGCCGCTAAGTAGTTGGTTGCAAATACGTTGATAGAAATAAAAGTAGGAATATTGTCTTAAAAGTAAAAGCACATTACACTTAGAGCCACTTCCTGAAGTGGTTTATCATTGCAGCAGATTTTACAGTGAAAACTCGAACTTATGCATATGCTGTGAAATGTACAAGGATACACGAAAATTATATTGGTAGCTCTCGTTCGATGATCTATTAATATGCGAAGGAAGATAACACGATGAGTACGTTTTGTCCCAACTTTTCCACTTCGAACGCATCCGTAGCCTCACACAACTCCTAAGACCCAGGTCCTCGAAGGAACCGAGAGCACTCAGACGGAGATTCTAACAGACGCCAGGAAGAACCTCTAAAACGTACAACTCCATCGTCTAAACGGAACACGAACATCGTCGCCTGCTCCTACAACTCTGAAACAGATGACAGTGAAGGAAACGATAGGTACTACAGCATATGGAGGGGATCAGAAAAGTCGTGATAGAAGAGGACCACTGACCCGGGGAAACCACGAATAATCTAACGTTGGAATGGGAAGTCACCGAGAATTGAACCCCATAACCTCCAGAATTCTAGCCCCATACGTTATGACGGAGACATCTCGCTCGGTAAAAGCTAGGACATACATTCAAGGCAATGCGACAAACTTTCTTCTGCGAAGTATCCTGCCCAATGTTCCTATTGCATGCTAGCCATATCTTCTAAAAATCTTTATTATGTTTAAACTTAAACGTTTATTTTGGCAACGGTGGAATTGCTTCTTTAGCTGCCTTATCATTTTTTTTTTTTTATTTCTTCATTGCCATCATGTGATCAAATTCACACCAAGGTAAGTTGCTTTTACTGTTCGTTCACTGACGTTTTAGCTAGGGGTTAGGGTACCCTCCCAAACAGGTAGTGCGAGGTAGTCGTGGGAGGGAGTGTTTTCTTAGTCGGAAGCAAGTGAAGACCAAAAACGCGCGACATATTAAAGAAAGTAGTGTTGCCAGTCATATTTGTGAGTTTACTGTCGACAGTTCTAGGATTGTCATAATCCGACTCCGAGTGAAGTCTTACAACACTGTTGACTGTTTTCTACTGTACGCGGCACGGGTTCAGCATGCTGTGTACCTCTCCCGCCAGTAAAGACTGATAGTCACCCCAATCCACTAGCTAAAATAGTGGTAGTGAACGAGCAGTAAAACTTGACATTTGTGTGTATAAGGAAAGAGTGTCCATTAGCCCAGAATGGTTGTGATCATTATTTTGTATAGCCTTATAATACGTTCATGCAGTCACTGAAGAATTAAACCAATATTATACCAATTCACTCCAGGATTGTTTTCCTTTGGAACATATCGATGATGCTAACTCCTATTCGCTGGACTTTTAATCATTAGATCCCCCACACATTCGCACTCTCATTCACACTTCCAGACTCTGGGGAAGATGAGGAATTATCTTGGTTGGAGAAAAATCCCCACCCCCTCCATCAGGAATCGAACCGGAGACTCCTAGCATGGCAGACAGGTGCTCTACCGACAGTGCTACAGGGCCAGCCGATTTTCATTCTTGTTTTCAGACTGAAGGCTATCTATTTCTCATTCCATCAGGAAAAAAGCCTTTGATTTCATTCCTTAGTCAACTTTGCAAGTCATCTGCCAACAGATGGCTGGCTAGTGAATGGTTTTTAAATACCAGATGCTGTCTGCCTAGTTCAAACCGTAAGGTTGAGACAACACTCGTTTTTACACAACTAAAAAATGTAGGATAGCCCAACATAAATGCTTAAGGCAATGCATCGGTGAAATTTGTAAAAAAGTGTGAAAACGTTTCCCACTCCCTACTGACGTATTGTGGTTACAGGACTTTCTCTACCATTGTATAAAATATTCTTACAAACGCTTATTCCTCTATCTAGTCCATGTTAATCGACATAAACGTTTCCAAAAATTGTTGGTGCTAATTTTCTTGTAGGTGCAAAGGGAATATGGGGATACAGTAGACTTAAGTGATAGTCAAATATTTTAACAGGTAATCGCTACATGATGTCTTTGAAATTCCATTCTCTTTGCACGGCCAAAACATAAAAAAGGCAAATAAAGTATTCCTATTTGAAAACATGGAAATTAAAATAAAACAAGAAGTATCTCGGAAATGGTTAGCTCCAGATAAGAGATATATTTCACATAAATTGTGTGTTTTAACGAGATCTACATTGTTTGTGTAGTAAGATTTTGTATTTCTCTTACGGTTTACCAATTATGCCAAATTCACCCAGAATGAAGAAACCTTATGAGGGCATTCCCAGAAAATTGAAGATACACTTTTGTTTTCCGTGAAAATATATTAAACATATGGCATTTAAAATAATTGAGCCAGTTTTCAAAAAATCACAATTTTCGAAAAATGTTCCATGTAAAAAGCGCAGTATGAGGTGGAAGAGTTTTCTTGAAAATGTTCCTGCCCTCCTTTGAAGATAGTGAACTTAAATACCAAATTTGGTGTTTAACCAACTTTTCATTTTTGAGTTGTGTAGGGGAAAGTCACCCTGTAATGGATGGAACCCTATATCGGACAGTATGAGTTTCTGGTTTTGTGTACGATGTGTTTGTAAATTTAGTTTAGATAGTGTTAGACCTAGAGGCAAACCGGAAAGGGATCATTGTGTGACTGTAAACAAACAATTGATCACGTAAAAGAAAAGTTCCTTATTTATGACCTGCTCCCTGCTGCACGAAGATAATTTTGTAAACCTGATATTACAATACTTGTAAGTCAAATATACTTTAAAGCGTTGCAAATTATTAACTGTATGTTAATATAATATTATGGATGGTGACATTGCTTTTGTTTAAATGTATTAGGTGCAGTGACTCGTTCACGTATTATGTGTAACGTACCCAAAATTGGACAAGAATTCGGAACACGTATCTGACAAAACGTTTTCGTAGCTTTTTCATAAATTGTTTTATTTCGTTTGTTTCAGACAAATATGGGGAGGAATAGAGAGAACTGGACGCCAGAAAACATTAAATTAGCGATTGATGAAGTAATAGGAGGGGGAACTAACCATTAGGGAAGTAAAAAAGTACATTAGGAGACAGGCTGAAATTAATTTCTGTAGCAAATGAAACAAAAGTGAAATCTGCCAGTGGTACATATAAAAGCACTCTTTTTGGAAGAGAAGATGTTGCATTGAACAACCAAATTAAATTGTTAGGTGGCCATCTTATGCCACTGCAAAAAAGAAGAAGGGAATGAATTTCAGAAATTAGCACGATTATGTGCAGAGTGGAGCTTTTTAAATTCAGCATTTTCTTGTTATGGTATCTACAGCATTTTTTAACGATTTAAAGCACAAAGAGTGAGAAAAACGCTTAGTTTTGAATATGAAAAAACCGACTGCATCATTTGTGGCGAAAATTTCCCGACGACTGGATCCAGTGCTGCATATACAAGGGTTGTGCCCATGAAAACTGTGCCACGTCGTGAAGGGGATTCCCTTTATTTTAAATGTAACATCTGTCTTAAAAGTTAATACAAAGTTACATTGAAATAACGAAGTGGGATTTGTCCGATATCGGATACCTTGTTTTCAAATTGGAGAAAATGCGACATTTACTAATGTTTAAAATTCTCTTCTGTCAGTACTTACTGTGGATAACACATTTTCTACAATTAAACACATACAAAACATGTGTTCAAAAATAATTTTGTTGTTGACTGTACTCATTTCCAAAATCATTATGGAAGAAAAAGCTTAAGTGTCTCATACTGGGTACCATTCCCGCACATAAGTAGACATTTTAAAATGTTTTCTTTTGGATTCGATGACCTCAAAACTTCACACTTTTTTTAAGATTTCATTAGGTGTGCCTATGTCCTGTACTTTCGTAACACTATCGGTTTCTTAATATCAAAAACTTTGTACTTTAAACTCAATTTTCCTCATTCCTTTTTTTTTTCATGTTCATATTTTCCAAAATACTCTTGGACACAGTTCATAGCTTAGTAGCTTGATATTGATAGGAGAACAGCAGAAATGATGGGTTCAAAATTTTTGTCTATTAGTTAAAAAGATGAAATCGCAAACTGAAAAGGTTTAAAACTGCAATAACATGTGAACAAAAACTTTTTCTCCAACTAAAGGAAATGCCTGCACGATAACTTCTTTATATTTAGACAATAAACTCAAATGTAAAAAGTGGGAGCAAAATGGTAATCCGTAGGGTTCAAGGAGTATTTCATATAACGCACTATATCAAAAGTGATTAATTATGAATAAAATAATACCACGACAACGATTTGACATTACTTGTTAAGATTTTGTGCGCAACATACGTTTTGTGTTCTGAGTATAGGTATGGTAAAAGTGTCATGGCAATCAGAAGAGAATTGTAGACGTGTTACTTATTTTCTCAGTAGAAAGGAGGGAAAGCATTTCCAGAGTTCTTTGGTATACATTACATTTATGGTCAACGGTCTAGAGACAAGCAAAGTGCCAAACTTCTGAGATATTTGTTCAGTTTATTAAATTGTTAATTTAATAAGTGATCTCGTACTCAAATATTACTTCGATATTAATGTTAAAATGATGGAGAACATGGATTAGACAGTAAAATACGCAAATTTCGGAGAATATGTGAAACACTTTGTTGAACACAGAAATAAAGCATGTGAAGAAATAAAACTGAAATATTATGAAATCATGGCTATACCTGTGCTAACATATCAAAGTAAAACTTGGATGTTAACTTCAAACAAAAGTAAAACAGGCTTCTGGGATGAAATTTTAAGAAATATAAAGATGCTCAACGCAAGATCAGAATATAACAAATGAAAATATAAGAACAAAGAATGAAATTTTAATATGAGTAAATAGACTAAAGAATCAAACAACAGTGCAAAGAACACGATGAAATAATGTCTGACAGATGAATTACAAGGCAAATAATGAAATATAATTCTAAAGGGACGAGATCTGTGGGCAGACTCAGGAAACGATGGTTGGAGGACTTAGAAGTTATAACTTCTACTTGAAATTGTGATATGATGACGATGACGATGGTGATGGTGATAACGATAATGAACTTAGAAATAACATTAGCAAGAGCTTGCAAAACAGTTTCGAGTCCGTTAGCCTGGACCAACCTTAATGACTTTAACTTATTCCACTGCCTGCTAAGTGTGCTTAACAGTATTATTCAGCTTTCGTTCCAGAAAAGAAGTTAATTGAAGTTTGTCCCTCAGTATACAACTCAGACAACTAGAAATGGAAAAGGTAATGTGAGTCTGTGATAGAAGAGCTGCAAAGAAGGAGTATTTTTTTCCTTTGTAATTTACGTCCTCCAACATTTAGTCATATCGGACGATGAATGAAATGGGTGAAATGATGCTCAATGCGTCCGGGATCCATGGAGCTTAGAGTTACCCGACATTCGTCTTTCAGGATAAGTGAAAACTCCGGAATAAACCTTATCCAGGTAACTCACCCTGACCGAAATTCGAACTCGGGGCCTCTTGAACGTGAGGTAGACATGCTACCATCTACGGTACCGAGGTGGGCGTATTTGGTTTGAAGATCGTGATTACAATGAGATAAGCAGCAAGTGATGCTTTATGTTGTCTATTTCGGGCAGAGAGCCGGCAACGAAAAGGAGGACCGCACAACCTGGGGAAGTAGTGTCCTTAAAATTCCAGAAAAGAAACATCGCTCTTAGATTATGTAGATTTATGCAATTTAACCAGGTGAAGTTCTCACTGACAACACTAAGCTCATTGTAATTGACATACTAGAATCACTAAGAGCAAGAGACATTTTATTTAATGAATTCGTTAATAAGCGCACGCAGTCTTGTGGTCACTTCTTTCAAACGCAAATACTGACACCCTTTTAGTGTCAGACATGAGTGAAGGAGCAACTTGTTTTCAACTGTTGTATGTTGATATTTGATAAATGAAAAGATATTGTTTTACACAGAACTTCGTTTTACCTTCACTTTTTATAAAAATGAATAAAGCCCATTTTCAGCACGCAGTTTGCTATTTCTATTTTTCCATAATTGTCACAATGTTATGGCTTTAATAACATGGTTTTGTAACATGATATATCAGTGTACCACAAAATTACTGCCAGATTTTAAACTATATATATAGAAATTAACCCAGAAAAGCAGGCTCATCAATGTTAAACAGGTCTCTTAGAGGGTGACACACGTGAAAAACACGTGACGATATCCTTCAGGCACCAAGAACAAACCGGCGCCAGAAAAGTATCTTGAAAAGTCCAAGACAACCTTTTCAGGGTCCAAAGGCGTCCGGGGAAGCACTACAGAAGGTCATCTCGTCGTCGAACTTAGAGCTATAGCGACAAATTCTGTAAAGCGAGAAATTACTACTGAAGTGAAACGATGAAATGAGGAGAAATGATCATGAGCATATTAAAAATGCAACCCAACATTTGCCTAAGAACTAAGGACGAAACAGAAACTTTCGAGCACCTTCCGAATGCGAGGTGTAAGTTCCAACCTTGTACCATTTCATTGCATGCGGTGAATGTAGACTTTGATATACAAGATTTTGCCCTGTGAGGTGCAATGACCCAGTTTCCCTCTGTTGATCAAACACTAATGACAATATTTCTCAATTATATTTGGCGTTTTTGGTGGAGACTAAGTTTGTTTCGAGCGTAGTTATTCGACATCTTGGATTTAGGGAAACGATTTTTCAGAGAATGATTATTTGGAAAAATCATCCGGCAATATCATAACTGAATACCCCATGGATAAACTTTAGGCTATTAGAGATGTTGCTTTTCAAGTGACTACAGATGCTTTCGGAAGAAGATTTGTACGGTGGCAGGCAACTTTCATTTCCTTGCTAAGAGTAGACGGAAATAAAAAAAAAGTGATATGGCCTGACCTAAAAGAAGCTGAAGTACGTGTGACCTCCACAAGGAGGGCATTCCTCCTTACTCTCCAAGTTCACGGACGGTACCGCTCTCATACCGCAACGTCCTTGATATTGCCTCTCGAAGGTGCTAGGTACCTACATACAAGGCTTTATACAATGAGAAGCTGTACTCAAAAAATATTCCTCGTGAGAAAACTTCCTTCTGGTTTTACGATGTTAAACGCATGGTAGCTAAGTAAACGTATAGTTTTTTCTAGTAATAACTAAGAGTGTACATAAAATTCTGCTTAAAATGTTATGAGCATTTTGCGAGACAAAATATTAGAAAACGTTTTGCTTTTAATAAGACAGAACTGGAGAAGACAGAACTAGACTTGTAAATTATAAAATCTTCTATTTTGGGGGAAAGATTTTAAAAATCAATACTTTTTTCTTTCAGGAAGGGAAGAAGACACCTAGTTAATCCCATTAGGAGTCTAAGGCTAATTTCTTAAGCTAATATTGATAAAAAATCAATATTTTCTAATGCAATTTTATGTACATTCATTCGTTTTCTTAGCAGACAGCACAACTGAATTTTACGCGTTTTACAGAATATTTAGAGTTTCAATTTACACAAAGAGGATGTTATATCTCACTATTTGCCTTGGGTTGCAAGTAGAGTATGTCCGCTCTGTACGTTAAATTATGCTGGGCTTCGAAATGAATCCATTTACTTGAATCCATTATAGCAACATTAATTTTGCGTTGGTAGTGAAGTCTTTTCGATGCTTAAGTTCCCTTTCAGAGGTCAGTTTCAGCACATAAGCATCTTATGTTTTCAAAATATTTCTCTATTGCACACAAAAAAATTGTGCAACACACAGCGTTTTCGGAGTGTTTCACACCATCTCGGCAATGAAAACGTCTTCCTTGGCTGTTTAAAATACTTCGCTCTTTTCTGTTAAACTTAATGCCCAAACTCGCAATAGTTATAATACACAGTTAACAAATGAAGCTACTCAATTTAATACTATAGTGAGATAATGAAAAAATATATATCCCAAAACGGAGCTATCCCACTTACGACTATTTCAGTAGGGGAATCAGTCATTTAAGAATACCTCATTTACAAAATCGATTTACCCAAGTCTAAGTTGCCCACAATTTGAGTATGTATTGGAATAAGACAAAGCTAATGATTGCAACCGATCCATTAGATCGAACATTAATAAGTAGAACCCGGATTTCTAAGCAAAATTCTTATAAATGCTAGTACTGTTTTGCTGAAATACGGGGTTTGATTACTATTTTATGCTTTTTAATTAACATAGTTTATTTTATCCCAATCATGTAAATTTAAAAGTAAATTCTCACTCTTAGCCATCATTTTATCATTCAGACGGTGTACATCGTCTCGCTGAAACAGTTAGTCGATATAAAGGCGCGGATCTTCTTGTCTCTAGCGTAAAAAATTGTACTGTCGCCGATTAGAGATCAAAAATTTCATGAAGTCCTTCCAGATTTGTTTGTACCTCCTCAACCAGTTTCAACTCGATGGGGTTCTTGGTTAAAGGCTATGTCATACTACGCAGAACATTTCAATGAAGTCAAAACAATGTTGTACGTCTCAGATACAGAAGATACAAGCAACATTGTCACTGCACAGGAATGTTTTGCTAATATTGGCATCCAGGATAAGATAGAGTACATCCATAACCGTTTCTCGAAATACCTGATATTATAACACAGTTGGAAGCTCATTCACTTTCTTTGATAGAGGAAATTACAGTAACTTTGTCTTCAGAAACTCACGGTATTGCTAAAACTGTCTTTGAGAAACTCAGTAAAGCATTCACGAAAACACCTGGTTACGAAACACTGTGTATAATTTCTAAAATGCTTTCTGGTACAGAAATGCAGAACATATCGAAGGGAAATTCACTCAAGAAGAACTGTGGTGATTTTCACGTGTTCCAGTAACGTCATGCGACGTTTTCAACGTATAAAAAGTTCTTCACTGTCAAAACAGGAGATTCACACAAGAAAATCTCATGATAGCCTCCCTCGTGTACTGTAACAAGCTTATGTAATGTAAAAATTCTACGAAACCATATGTTTATTATTTTTATTTGATTATTTTTGGTGCTTGTTTGTTTCATTTTTCGTGCATATAATCTGGTTTATTTCGCCATTTGATTGTGCTTACAAATCCGGGCTCTATTAATAAGATTAGATGCACCATTTTTATTACCAGTAGGTTTCTAGGATGCAAGTCTAATACTGAATTCGTCAGGGACTTTAAAATACAACTAAGTAGCTCTAATACGATTATAACCTCAGGATGACAAAAACGAAACAATAGTGAAGTTTCACAAATTAGGGCTGTTACGTGATTCCAAAACATGGGTAGGAACAGATCTATTATTATTATTATTATTAATAATAATAATAATAATAATAATAATAATAATAATAATAATAATAATAATAATAATAATAATAATAATAATAATAATAATAATAATAATAATAATAATAATAATAATAATAATAATAATAATAATAATAATAATAATAATAATAATAATAATAATAATAATAATAATAATAATAATAATAATAATAATAATAATAATAATAATAATAATAATAATAATAATAATAATAATAATAATAATAATAATAATAATAATAATAATAATAATAATAATAATAATAATAATAATAATAATAATAATAATAATAATAATAATAATAATAATAATAATAATAATAATAATAATAATAATAATAATAATAATAATAATAATAATAATAATAATAATAATAATAATAATAATAATAATAATAATAATAATAATAATAATAATAATAATAATAATAATAATAATAATAATAATAATAATAGTGATAATAATAATGATAATAATAATGATAATAATGATGATGATAATAATAATGATGATAATAATGATGATGATGATGATGATAATAATGATTATGATAATAATAATAATAATAATAATAATAATAATAATAATAATAATAATAATAATAATAATAATAATAATAATAATAATAATAATAATAATAATAATAATAATAATAATAATAATAATAATAATAATAATAATAATAATAATAATAATAATAATAATAATAATAATAATAATAATAAAAATAATAGTGATAATAATGATGATAATAATGATGATGATGATATTATTATTATTATTATTATTATTATTATTATTATTATTATTATTATTATTATTATTATTATTATTATTATTATTATTATTATTATTATTATTATTATTATTATTATTATTATTATTATTATTATTATTATTATTATTATTATTATTATTATTATTATTATTATTATTATTATTATTATTATTATTATTATTATTATTATTATTATTATTATTATTATTATTATTATTATTATTATTATTATTATCATAATCATTATTATCATCATCATCATCATCATTATTATCATCATTATTATTATCATCATCATTATTATCATTATTATTATCACTATTATTTTTATTATTATTATTATTATTATTATTATTATTATTATTATTATTATTATTATTATTATTATTATTATTATTATTATTATTATTATTATTATTATTATTATTATTATTATTATTATTATTATTATTATTATTATTATTATTATTATTATTATTATTATTATTATTATTATTATTATTATTATTATTATTATTATTATTATTATTATTATTATTATTATTATTATTATTATTATTATTATTATTATTATTATTATTAATATCAGAAGCATGTGATAAATAGAAATGACATTGAAATACATTAAAGTACCAACAAAAGAGACAAAATAAATTGGTGTATCAAATAAGTCAGATCCGAACTTAGATATCCTTGAAAATGGAAAGACTGGTGTCACGACATTTCCGCCGTTTTCCACAAAGTGTTAATGGATATTACTGATTTTAGACACTAAGGGTTGAAATGTCCGGCAACAACTTTTGATTTTTAATTGTTATATGTAAAAGTTGAATTTTTCACACGTATTTTTATAATAAAACTGAATTTTACATTAAAATGAAGTTTACACTTACATTACATTCTCTATTCAATTTCACCTATATTATTCACATAAAACGCCATTCTTCCCATTATCTTACCTTAAACATGATAAAATATTTAGCTATAAGCTATTTAAAGTTTAATGGAATAAATTAATCCTATATTCTTATACTCATAAAAATAGAAGCTGTTACAACTCGTTTTTGTTTGTCATGAGATCACGAAAGTTAAGGAAAACATTCACAGAATTGCAGTTTATTTCGGTGGAATTAATCCCTTAAACTTGGCAAAATGTAAGTAAATACATATCACGAAATACTTCAATAATGCTTGAAAGAAAAAAGAAAGAAAAGGAAAAGAAAAAGGAAGAATGAAATAAAAACATGATTTTGAGAAGCTTACCTATTTTAACAAGTTCAATGCTTCTCCGAAATATGCTTTTGATGTATGTTTCTATGACTTCCCATATGAGAAAAGTAATTTTATTAAACATTCAAGCTAATTATAAGGAATATCTCATAAATAGTGAATTCAAAAGAAAAAAGAGAAAGAAGTATCAGACATAAATTGTGTACTTCAAAGAGATCTAAATTTTTGCTTACTAAGATTTCATCCATTATTCTTACAGTTTAGCAGTTATGCAAAACTCATCCAGAAAGAAGAGGACTTCTGAGGCTATTCTCAGAAATTTCAAGATGTGCATTTTATTTGCCAAGAACATGTTTTAAACATGTGGTACTTTAATAAAAACATTAGAGCCATTTTTTAGAAAATAAACATTTTCAAAAACATTTCCCATATAAAATATAGTTTGGAATGGGAGACCTTCCGGAGAAGCTTCGTGTCGCATTCTAGGAAGATGCTGGATCTAAATATCCATTTTTCTACTTAACGAGCTATTATTTTAGCCATGTTGTTCACTCATTCTCTCTCACACACAGACCTTTTTCTACTTTTTTTTATTTAGGGAGTCTCAAAACACCTATTTCCGAATAAAATTTTGGTATAGAAATTATCAGTACAGTACATTTCCCTTATGCATTGTAAGTTAGTAGTTAAAATAAGAACTATAGGCAACTTAAAACAGCATAGTTAAGCATTGCACGTTATCCAAGCGTACAGAATATAATTGAGATAAAAGGTTTGTGCCTAAGGGACTGATCCTGTTGAGAGAAAAACCATTCCCCTTCTCCTCCCCGAACCCTGCTTTCGGAATAATAATAATAATAATAATAATAATAATAATAATAATAATAATAATAATAATAATAATAATAATAATAATAATAATAATAATAATAATAATAATAATAATAATAATAATAATAATAATAATAATAATAATAATAATAATAATAATAATAATAATAATAATAATAATAACAATATAACAATAACAATAACAATAACAATAACAATAACAATAACAATAATAATAATAATAATAATAATAATAATAATAATAATAATAATAATAATAATAATAATAATAATAATAATAATAATAATAATAATAATAATAATAATAATAATAATAATAATAATAATAATAATAATAATAATAATAATAATAATAATAATAATAATAATAATAATAATAATAATAATAATAATAATAATAATAATAATAATAATAATAATAATAATAATAATAATAATAATAATAATAATAATAATAATAATAATAATAATAATAATAATAATAATAATAATAATAATAATAATAATAATAATAATAATAATAATAATAATAATAATAATAATAATAATAATAATAATAATAATAATAATAATAATAATAATAATAATAATAATAATAATAATAATAATAATAATAATAATAATAATAATAATAATAATATCATAAAATATTCTAGGAAACACAGGTACAAGAGTGCGGAAATGTCACAAAGTTTCTTCTACGTGGAAATGTCATAAGTGGCCAAATATCGGAAGAACAATGTATAAAGATGGAGTAGAAAAGATAGAAAAGTTTAGATACAGGAATTCTGAAATATATGTAATACATGAGCAAAAAGGTGCACCTGTCATTTTATCAGGCCAATTACCACCTCCGGGCCGAAATATTCCATTTACATGCTTGTATGATCGTGAAGTACTGTCCTCATTTGGACTTCCAGGTTGTAGACACGGTCAAAGCTGAAGCTGTTCTATTTTCCCAAACAAATATTTTTGCGCTTCTATTTTTACATCCAAAAATGATATGATATAATTGTCCCAACATTTGATAAATAGAATATAAATATTTAAAATTTAATGCATTTTAGCTTTACGCAGGAGAACCTCAAACGAGCGCTCTTTATTAAGAAATATGTAGCTCAAGCATTCTTTTAGTGGACTGAATGCGTCCACAGAAGAAGAGGATGGGACCAGACGGGCACAGAGACCTTGCGGTACAAGAAGGTCACTGATTAGACAACCTTGACACGTCCGCACATAACGGTATGGCCGATATCGAGGGCAGGATGTCAGGAGTAATGAAGTGTGCCACTTGCAGCTCGTCATCTGCACGGTCCGTCTTTCTCTTCCTAAAAGTGAAGTGCCCAACATTGCTCCTTTATCTACTCTTTGCTTACTTAATAACGACTTTCTGTCAGATACTGATCTGATTCTCAGGTGGATGCTCTCTATTGATGACCAGGATCCAGCAGCTGAAAACTCCTAATAAACTTGCCATCTTCAGATTTCCACCATTAAAATGCAATGAATTTTATCATTTAATCAACACACTGCTTTACTTCCGCTGAGTTGTTGAATATTTATCGCTGACCTAAACACTGTATTGGTATTCTAAGTCCGATATACAAATTCATCTCGACAATTCCAAATCTGCATTTTCATATAGTAACAACAAACAGTGCTGCCACGCACGGAAAACAAGGGAGATCTTTTAAAACATAGTTCGCTTTACAGTGACAGAGGAATTAATATATATTTAGAAACTCTCCTCCCACCTTTGGTTCAGTGCATTTAACTAATTTTCTTTTAATTTACGTCCATCAACGTTAAGTCACATCGGACGGTGAAGGAAATGAGTGAAATGATGCTGAAATGAGTCCGGGGTACATGGAGCTTAGAGCTACCCGACATCTGTCTTTCAGAATAAGAAAAAATCCTGGAAAAAAGCCTTATCCAGGTAACTCGCCCTAACTGAGATTCGAAATCGGGACCTCTTGAACGTGAGACAGACACGCTACTATGCACGCTATCGAGGTGAGCTGTATAGTTTCTATGTCGAAGATCGATTACGATAAATAATACATTAATGCTAATGTAATACATTAATATTTCATGACAATGGACCCTGAATACCGTCGCATACCACGAAAGAAAAGCAGAAAGAGTTCGTAATTGTAGTATGCAGATGGCCTTTTCATCTCCCTGAACTTTAACTGTTGAATACTGTAAAGCATTATTTGTTTAGGTATCAATTACATTTTCTCATTTGGGAAGCAGGATACTTATTATGAAGGTGATGGACCTGGTTTCATAAACTGCACTTTATCACAAATATTTAAGCAAGGGGAGGCAATGTAACAGTGTCTTAAAAGATGTGAAATCGCATCAAAATAACTAAAATTCGTTACAGATCCAGAAGATAAAAAATGCAAAGCAAATAAAAAAAATAGAACCACAGAACATTTTGAATGATGACTTCCTTAAGAGCCTCGAGAAAAAGCAAACAAATAACAGGCATTTGAACAGAGTGGAACCGCTATCCAGTAGAGAAAAATGTCTTAATTGACGCTTCAAGCCATTGTAAACTAAGTCGTGGGGAAAATT
>CM060950.1:337849625-337896154 GCA_030765055.1 Mantis religiosa
TAAAGAGAACATTTTAAATAATTGTTTATCTTTTAAGCCTATTTGCCATTTGTCATTATCTCTGGCAAAGAAAATTAAACAAAACTTACTATTTCTGAGCCGTGACCAAAGATGGAAACGATAGTAGACTTATAGTTTACCGTGGATGAAGAACGTTTTCCATAATATGACCAATTAAACGTCCTTCCAGTGTTAAGCTTAGTTAGAAGGTATGGCCTCCCTTTTAAATAATTTATATTCACTCAGGGTAACCGGAGGTTTTTCTCAACTCAATGAAAACATTTAATAACCTGTATTACGGCACGACAAACATTTCTGAGTATTTGCTTACTGCAATATGGATCGCACACTGATAATCAGAGGTAATTTATAAATAATGTTACGGGGAACTAGTTTATGATGGGATTTAAGTCCAATGAAGAATTAAAGTGCTTCATTCGTAACTCAAAATGATTTGGTACCGAGTAATCTGTACAAACAGATTACATTTCTAAAATGAAATAAACGGCACAAAGAAACGGAATATCCTCCTCCCATTTTATTAAATGTACCAAAAACGTTACATTTATTTTATGCACGGCTTTTCAGTTTTTTTCTGGCGCTTTGCCTGGGATTAGATTCTACTGCACATTTTTATTATACTTCGCTGTCACAAAATAGAACTTCTATTGCAAAGTTAATGTCATAGCTCCTGTAAAGTAAGATTGAACAACGTAGTATATTAATCATTAATTTCTCAGACGTATTCTATTTATCTTTTAATATTTATTTTATTGTAGTAAAGATAGTAAATAATATTATTTACAGCTACTCAGATTTTAGGACGGCTACAGCACAAATCCAATGATTTAGCATTTTACTTTGTAATTTTACTATCTCTGGAAAGCTTTTATCAGAAGATGTATGAGCTAGGTTCTTGATTTAATCTGCGCAATACACCAATCACGTAAATATTTTGATAGTTTTCATATTAGATAAACCAAATTTTGAGCCTATTAATATAGCCTAGAATTTTATTGTTTCAAATACGTTAATGATTTTAATTCTTAAGTCACAGAAATTATTTAAATGTACACAGAGATTATATTTACGTGATTGGTGTATATATATATTGCACCAATTAGACCATATAGTTTTAGGATTTAAATATTATATAAACCAGGAATATGTTTGCTAAACCCTGTGTATTATGTTGCCGAAGTTAATAAATTACGTATATGTAAGCATACTTTAATCAAGCAACGATGTGATACAGGACTAGAAGTTGACACATGTTTGGTCTTAGACTGCAATATATGTATCTGCAACAGGCTTGACTCCTATGCTCAATACTCATACATATTCTGCATCATTTATCACATTAAATGCACATGTAAATAAAGCATTTTGGATTTATAAGTCTGTTATTTGGTTTGTTTTTAATATAAACTATTATAGCATTAGAAAGCAAACGGATAAAAAGAAATAAATGTTGTTTTACGATAGATCTTAGTGCATCAGAAAATTACAAAATGTTTAAAGGGCTTTCTTTTATAAGCATAGAATCAACTTTTTAACATATTCACTGATAAACTTCAATATTTAAAGCAGCTTTAATGAAGCTTTAGTTATGAATATTGATTTGCAAGCCTCCAAAGCACCTTTCCAAGAAACTATAGACTATAAGACACACAATTTATGCAATTTAAACATAAACTGCTCAAGGCAGTATTACTTACCTTGCGCTGTAACTTAGGGAAACATTTTCTCTGTAATCTGTTCACGTGGGAAACTATATACAATTTACAAATTGTAGATTAAATTCCGACTACTTCCAGCTATTGTGGCATAATAATTAATAATGCCATTAATGACAAATGAAAACCATATTTAACATACATATAAAACTTTATTAATAAATATTTGTATTTTCATTATTTAAATCTCAATGAATGTTGGAATTAGGTCGGAATTTTATGTACAGTCTTATTTACTATGTACATTTAGCCACTGGAACAACTGTGAGACATCTCTAATAGATCACTTTGAAGTGCTATTATAGAGCAAAAAGCTTCGCGTTGTTAACAAATATAATCTGCATTATGTAGGTCAGTAAATATTGGCACGGAGTGCTGAAGATCCGTGGTTCCAATCCCGGGTGTGGTATTGAAGTTTTCAACATTCCAAATGCAATCAAGACCGTAATAAGGTTAAAGAATGGGAGAATGAAGTGAAAGTAACACTTTTTTGTGAAATAAGAATCATATTTCAATTTCTTAATTTTAAAATTAGCTTATAAGTCTACATTTCATAACGTTATAACGACTGGAATGGCTTTCTGTTGGCCTTTTTAAATCCTTGCACTTTGTAAATTTTAGGGTGGACTTCTAAATATTATACCATTCTGCTATTTAAGAAAACACTCTACACGAACTAAACTTTAACATGACTAATTATAAATGGGGCATTGTAACGTATTTACTTGTACAGCTACATCAATAGTACTGCAACATGAACTTAAACGTTCAACTTAAAGGCTATCTACTCACATTGATTGTTTTTTTCTTCTTCGTGAAAAGTTTTAAGAGACTACAGGACTATTATGAGAAAAGCCTGATATAGATTGCAATACAAACCTTAAAATATACCTATTAGAATGAGATAAATATATTATTTTTTGTTTAGCAATTAAGATATGTTTAAATATGATGAAATTTGGCAAAGTGTTACAAACTCATATTGTAATATTTTTAATTTTGTAGGAAAGGTAGTGTTTTAATACTAAATCAAGGCAGTGAAAGGAACTGAAGACATGTATGCAAACTGATAAAAATTGTATCGTTATCTTTGCATAATGAGCAATAACCATTTAAACTTGGGGTTTGTAGACTCTAGCTCATATTTTCTTTTTCTTCAATTTTTACTTCGTTCCCTTTTAAAAATGAAATTGAAAATATTTAAATATAATTTCATTTGTAAGAAAGAAGTGTTGCGAAGATTATATTGCAATAAATAGATTTTAATCTTCATGTAAAAATTTTCCCTTTTAAAAATTTCAGGCTAATAATTTTAATGCGTTATTTAGATGTTCTCATAGTTGCTCCAATGCATTCAACATATACTTCACCAGAAGAGCAGACGAAGTGTTTGGATGAGCAAGTCATTGCGTCAGTGTCTCGTCTTCATTTGGTCCAGGTCAATTAGTAGAGCATTGCATGCGCAGTTCGTTAGTGCGTTGTTAACGGTTTCAAAGCTTTCTCTGTTACTGCACAGCTCACAAGAAATAGCCAAAAGAGTAGATTCCGATTAGAAAAGTAATGAAATAAGGAATATGGAAAAATGGGTTAGAAATCCTTTCAGAAAGAGCTAGAGCACATCTCTCATCCACCAGCTTTCACAGCAGAGAATTTTTCTTCCTTTTTTACCCCTTTAATTTACTTAATTCATAGTTACACAACATGCATTCCGTCATAACAATTGTGTATCATAACTATTTTAAATTTCAAAATTTTATACTCCTAAACAAGTTTATAGCTCGATAAACCAGAATGGAAAAATCTAACTTCATACCGTAGTAGCTGTTTTGTAACTGAGTGTTTATCAACATTAATACAGAAAAACATTATTGAAATATTTAGGACAAAAACAGAATAATACTTCATAACAGTAAATAAAAAAAACACAGAACAATTTTTGTGTCATATTATATCGCATTTGAGTATGTTACATTTTTGGAATTATTGAAAGTATTGGGTAAAGCATAACTATTCAACTTTGTCAACTTAATTACCAAAACAGAGCATTGAGGTGTTTTATCACTATAACGAACTATATGTGTGACTACGTCTTCAATATAAAATCCAACATTTAACAACAATAATATAATTTTGACACAGTATAGAACAAAATACACACTTTATTTTTATATGGAAATTTTGGTCAAACACGAAACTCATTCCTACGAAAATGTCTATTTTGAGAGTTAAAATATTTTCAAAAAAATATTTTAACTTATTTAAAGTTAATGATAAAATCATATTCTAATAAACCCTGGTTTACTTTCGATTGTTTTCACACTCCTCCCCGAGAAATCAAAACACGCGCAAAAATTATTTTATAATCATCACAGTGTTTCAAAGCATGAAATACAAATTACCAAAACTGCAAGATGCTATTTTTTTCATATTGTTTTGCGCATGTTTGTGGTTCATCTGGTGGGAAGCTTGTATATGAAACAGTTACAAAAACTCTGTCCATATGTTTCGGTGAGTGTGTTATCTAGCCATTTATGTACAGCTTCTGCATAAAATGATGTACCACAGTTTTTAACAAGAGGTTTAAAACAGCATTTTTGTTTGTAATAAATTTGAAGGTATAAAGAGCATTTAGAGGAAGCTTAGAGACAGAAGAGAAGACAATTCGCTTGTCTTTTTAAGATGGTTAGTAATGTAGTATCAGAGAAAGCTTGAAGATGACGCTGAAGTTAGTAGAAGCAAGTGAATGAAGCTTTTAACTGGGTTAGACGTTCACACAAACTTGTTCTTAACTGTAAACTGCTCTCCAAACCTCTTTTATTTACTTCTCCGTCGACCCGGGTTCCTAAACAGTTAACCTCTTAATGAGTTTCGCGCGCGTTGTATTGTAGTTCACAATCGATCGAGATATTTACTTTCACTGAACCGAAGGTCATTTTTTTAGGTTGATTTTATTTCCATGTAGCACTATGAGGGATGCATTTTCTTATGCATGGCGTAACGTTGTTGTTACCTATCACCAACACTTAAGGAACATCGATCGTTTTTTGAGCTTTTTAAGCAAAAATTCGATGTTTTTTTAATTCTTTCAACGTTTAAAAAGATACTAAGACCGATCTTTATACGTTATTTCTCCATGGTATCCATTTTTAAGCAGTTTACTTTAGAAATTCCAGTATTCAACACATTGGATGAGTTTATTATTACACATTCTGGCATGTAATTTTTGTAAAAGTGCATGTTTACTTCCAAAATATTCACAGCATATTAAATACCATTGAGAATAAAATAATACTCGCAAATTACATCATTAGCTGTGCAAACACACGAACATTTTATTTGTAAAGAAGGTAATAAAATATATCCTTGAAGACATCTATGATTTACAAAACTAATATCCCAGAACTGAAACAATATTTCAATAGATTTGAGTAGATATGTTTATAGTATGTATGTTTAAGGGCGCTTAGCAACAAGAATGTTTGTAATGGTCTAATCTAAAGATATTAAGTACTCTATTCCATCATAGTTATAATGCGCATAGGATTAATTAGCATATAGCAACGTAATATCTGGGATTGACCATACAACTTCAAAATAGTGGTCTGTACTTCCGATCTACATACAAGATGAATTACTAAATGCTACTTTCGAAGATCAGGGCCTGACAGAGTACCTAGAGAAGAAATCCTATGTAGGAAATATTACGGAGGTATGATTGTTGTGAGGAATATGCAATGGGTCACGTTAGCAGATAGCGTTCAGCTTGATACAGTGTAAATTATGGTAGAAGACTTAAATTAATAAGCCATATGGGACCACTCGAAAATATGTGGATAACATGGTAAGGCTAGAATTACGCTCCAGGTGCAACCTAGCGGCAGTTTTCAACTGTACTGTAAACCATAGCTGGTTTGTCTTAAAGTACTGTACTTAAGTTCTCACGTTCATTGTAACCGTCAAGAAAGTACCGGTTGCGCGACTTTTTTGTTCTTCAGTATTGAAATGAAAACCCGTGAACGAACGTTGAAATGAAAAAGAGCAGTGTGTTTGTTCAAAAAGTCTGTGAGAAGTAAGTCTAAATTTAAATTTTGAATACACAGGTATATATAATTGTCTTCTTACACCTGTTCTTCGAAGAGCTTATATAGTATTGTTCATTAATGCTGTACTTAAGTATTTGTGAAAGCATCAGAATAATGCATCGATTAATAAGGAACTTTGAAAACTCAATAGGAACTTCCGTTTCACTTGAAATGTATAGTTTCCCCTGTTTCATTCATTTTGTTAAAGCAATCCGCTCCATTCGTAAAGAGCACGTTGCCTATTTCTTATAAAGGCATTTTTACATCCGGTTGTATGCAATAAAAACTCACATTCCCGGAGTGCAGTCGAACTATTCATTAAAATGTCAAAACAGAACGGTGCCTTATTTCAAAATGGTAACGCACCTATCATCACCACCACCACCACCACCATCAATCATCATCAATCATCATCATCATCATCATCATCATCATCATCATCATCATCATCATCATCATCATCATCATCATCATCATTATCATCATCATCAGTATTATTATTATTATTATTATTATTATTATTATTATTATTATTATTATTATTATTATTATTATTATTATTATTATTATTATTATTATTATTATTATTATTATTATTATTATTATTATTATTATTATTATTATTATTATTATTATTATTATTATTATTATTATTATTATTATTATTATTATTATTATTATTATTATTATTATTATTATTATTATTATTATTATTATTATTATTATTATTATTATTATTATTATTATTATTATTATTATTATTATTATTATTATTATTATTATTATTATTATTATTATTATTATTATTATTATTATTATTATTATTATTATTATTATTATTATTATTATTATTATTATTATTATTATTATTATTATTATTATTATTATTATTATTATTATTATTATTATTATTATTATTATTATTATTATTATTATTATTATTATTATTATTATTATTATTATTATTATTATTATTATTATTATTATTATTATTATTATTATTATTATTATTATTATTATTATTATTATTATTATTATTATTATTATTATTATTATTATTATTATTATCATTATACCTTCCTGTTGAATAATTTGGCGTTATTACTATTATGACTGAATCGTTATCAGTAAACTTTCGATAGCAAAATTATTAACGCATTCACACACTGCGTTATGCATACAGACACAGCTACACACACACACACACACACACACACACACACACACACACACACACACACACACACACACACACACGCGCGCGCGCGTATAAATATATATATATATAAACCTGAAAACAACGCTCTTGAGTTTTTCGTTGGGCCAAACGAAATCATACTTCTGTTTTGTGTTTGAATTGCAGTTCCTCTCTATTCGGAACTTTTACTTTAGTGTAAATCTGAAGAAGACAGCGTGAAAATATTTTATTTTATTTTATTTTATTATTCGTTATATAATGTCCTGAAGGCTTGGCCACCTCCTTCTAGCAACTGGATGATTTTCATCATTTGTAGACATTAATTCATAGTACCTAGTTCAAAATGATTATTACAGCTTCCTCAAATGCTTTTATGAAGATAAATGGAATCACTGATCTTTCTTATTGCCCCTTTTTCTTCTCCAGATCGCGAAATTGAAATAAGGAAAAAGCCGTGTTTGGGGGGGGGGGGGTTCGTAAGGTATCTCCACAGACTTTTTGAACCTGGTCCTGTGATCTTGTAGTATTTTCTATCTACGTACCTTAGTATTTACCATACTGAGCTTTGCACCTTGAGGTATAAAAACTTAATTTTAGGATCTATTCCATTAAGAAAATAGCTGATGTTTCTTTTCGGACTTGGTACATTAAAAATCTTTAGTTAAAAGTTCCTTTGCCAGAAACTGAATCGAAAGCATTCCGCTCAGGAAGCCAGTTGCGTATTTCTTTCTGTTAAATGTGGTGGTTGTCATGCCTACCTGATTATTAAGATGTAAGCACAATCATTAGGAAATTTTCTACATAGGTTTATAATACACAAAGTGTTCAGAAGTAAAGTCTCAAAACGTGTTATTTAATACGTGTGATGCAATGGTTTTATTTAAAAACACAAGCAATACGCAATACAATGTTCCAAATATAGCAGAACTCCAATTATCCAAACTCCAACATTCAGAATCGTCAATTATCCGGATCGCTTTTAGGACAAACAACAATTGTGACTAAAATTACTTTATTAAACCAACGAGTTGCTTTTGTTTATGAGTTATAACAATATATCGTAGTTGTAAAGTAGTGAACCTAAGTACATTTCTTTACTGTTCTAAAATCAATCTGCAGCGAATGTGTTAAAAGACAAACTTTTCGTACAAATAGTGAATACCATTAGATTGAGTGCACCAAGCGAGAGGGTGCAGCGGTAACGTGCGTGATTAACACTCGAGAGGTCCTGGATTCGATTCCGCGGCCTTCATGCTGCTTGGCTGTTTCAGGGTTGTAAGTGTAGGGAAGCCGCGTGGCAGGGAATATTTTCTGTGCAAACCACCGGAATCGGGGCGGTGTCGACACCCCCACTCTCCAGTGCGTGCAGGAGGGGAAAGGAGCTGGTTGTACGAACTGCCATCAGGGAGTCTCAGTCAATAAACTGTAGGGGCCCTGCCCTCTGCTGTCGTGTCTTCTAGTTCCGGTGGCTCTCTGTATTTTGTTATATCACCCCTCCCTCCAGGAGGACGCGCTGTTATGGACATACCAACAAGTCGAAGTACTAAGTCCGTCCCTCTGAACTTTGTCATACCTCATAGGCTGAACGATATACCTACCCTCCTAATACGAATGTAGTGTAACAGCTAACGGATACGCAACCGATGAGTCATCAGTATACACAAACTTAGATTGTTTGAAACAAATGGCATTCTGTTCATGATTTATCCAATTATCCGGATATTTGATTATCCGGATCGGGTCCGGTCCCAATTAATCCGGATAATTGGACTTCTGTTGCACACTGTAATCTGTTTTCTCATTATTTCCGTAGGTCTCCTGTATGACAGTTCAATGAACTTAAAGCCCACCACCTCGGATACTGACAGAAAGTAAGTCTCCCACCAATGAAATTTTTTTGCACCGTTATGGACGTCTGTAACGAGAGAAATTTTTTCTAATCGTCCCTAAAATTGATTTCGTGAAATTTGCACCTTTCACCTGTTAACGTAGCATGAAAAAAAATGAAAAAACATAGAATTTCTTACTATTTCAGTCCATAAATTGTCACTGAAATGGTTTTAAATTTCTCATCGGCACTACGCAAGAAAGACGTTCAGGTGTATTGGACTCAAGTATCATAGTCAGTAATAGACAAATCGACTCGATGCTTGTGGGTTGTAGTTGATCCCGGAATATTATAACTTAGAATATGTCCAAGTCTAAACTCTGGTGGCGGACATGTTTCTTGTACATTTCTATCACTGTTATAGTCCAGGAAATATGATGTATGCTCAGGATATCCATTTATGCCTTATCAGTTAGTTAAAAACATGCCAAGAGGAGTTAGTTACATCATGCCTATTTTCCTTTTAAGTTAATTATTTAATGGCAAGAAGAAGAATGTTCTTGCCAATTAGTTCCTGATTGCGTTAGTAATTAGTAAAGCATTCCTTTGTTAATAATGAGTAGATGTCACGCTGGCTTTAGGACTAGTGTTTTGGGTAGTTTTTGTTTTTGGTTAAAGTGTAAAATATACACGTGGACGGATGTAAAATGAAACAAAACCTTTGTTGAATTAATACTTTATGTGCAATGAAAACGAAACATTCACAATAGCACTGATACACAAGCCACACGTAAACTTTTTCAACGTGACATTTACCGATATTCAACTGTCTTTTGTGCGTTTGTTCTTTCTCTAGGTTAAAGTTTCAACTAATACCAGGACAGTTTTTCTTCAAGACTGCAAAAGTTTACAAAGCTGACACGAAGATCTACTTTCAAAATAAGTTACATAATAAATTAAATAAATAAACACAAACTAGCCTGCTCAAAGCGCAAAACTACAGCACCACGCTCATAAATGTCGCACATTTGTGAGATTTATGAACACACTGCACACAGGTTCATACTTTCACAGTCATTTCGTGAGAATCGATTGCGAACCATTTGCAGTTTCAAGCAATTTGACCGAATCTCGAATATCTAACGTGATAACATGAAATGACTAGCACCGAAATTTTATCTTAAGTGATTGTTAATTTCTGATGACTCACGTGATCTCTTAGCTTCAATGACGTCATCACCAACAACATCTGAGAGATCGTCATCATCGTCATCGTCGTCGTCGTCATCGTCGTCATCTTCTTCGTCTTCGTCTTCGTCATCATCGTCATCATCATCGTCTAAAGTCACATCGAGTTCCTCGTCATCGTCATCGTCATCTTCGTCATCGTCAGTACTTGCAGCAGCTGCAACGTCGCTGGGTTTCTGTGCCAAGTCAGGGGTGCTAGCGTCTAGCGATGCGGCGGGTTCCGCCACGTCGTCAGAGACGAGTCCTGCCGCCTGCTCTTCGGGCACGCCTTCGTCGTACGCCGCGAGGGGTGCAGCACTTGGATCAGCAGTGTCTGCAGTCTCACCAGGGGCGGTGTTGTAGTCCAGAGATGGGTAGTCCACGGAAGCGGAAACAGCTGGAATAACGGGCTTCTGCTGAGTGGCTGCCGCAACGGGGGAGGAAACTGGAGTCGCTGCAGGCTTTGGTGGAGTGTCATCGTCGTCATCGTCGTCGTCATCATCTGTAGAAGAAAAGGAAATTCTTATTTACAGTAGCATTCAAAATTAATTTTCCAGTAATGTATTTTACACATCAAACTGTTCTTAATTTTTCTGAAGTTCACAGAAAATGTTCTGGAAACTGGCAACGCAGCTCATTAGAACAGCAGCACTAAATGCACTAATTCATATTAAACGAAAATCAAGCAAGAGAGTGATCCACTTCGGTCTAATGTCATTAAGCATTTCAAAATAAGTTTTATTTGGTCAAAACATTTGGATTGCCTCGATCGGCTTACAAGCCGGGGACAAGTGGGTCAGCATACGCTAAAGGCTGGCTATTGTCGGTCATAGCACATGATACGTGTGTACAGTACTTGCGTTCGCAACTTATTTATCATAATAAATTAAGTGTCTTCTTTAACTGTTCATATGTTGAACGAAACGACTGATTTTTATAGAAATTATATTGTATATTATTATTCATATTTATTTATTTACTTATAAATATCAGGTTGTTGCCTAAGTTCGTAGCGTTTTTGTTTCGTAAGCTGGTATTCCTGTTACAGTGGATTTATTTACCAATTGTCCATTTTTATGTGAAGTTCAACTGCTGTGCAGATGGTTTACATATCGCAGTTTGTCATTGGATAATAGTGATTGTAGCTGTGCACCTAGAAAATGGTGAAGTGGACAAAGTGGAACATTTCCAACCTATTCTTCTCTTTTAATTCAATAGAGGGGAGAACGCAGCTCTCTATCGAACAACCTTCGAGGAACTTCCTTTCAGGATGAAGATGCACTACGAACATGGCTTGACGATTTCTTAAACTCAAAGCCACGTAATTTCTACAAGCAAGGAATCGACAGGTTACCCAGCGTTAGCAGACTGTTGCAAACAGTGAAGGAAAATATATTCTGATTAACATGTGTGCTATGTGAAGGAAAATATATTGTTAAATATATTGTTGAATAAATTGTTGCTTAAAAATGTGTTTTGTGTTTAATGAAGTTCAGTTGGTTAAAACTTTAAGAAAACCGCTACGTATTTATGCACCAACCTAATATTTTATCAAAAAGAAATAGTTTATGAACAATAACCCCTTTTAGTTTATTAATGTTCCCACTCCTAATGCTGGTTTGAATTTGAAATGATACGCAAATGATACTTTTACACACTTTGTTCTACACAAAGTCCAAATCGACTTATTTACAAAGCAAAAATAGTACATAAAATGAAATATTCAGCTCCCTATTTTAAATTTATAATTTAATCGGATGTCTCAACCTAAATTAAAATTATTATTTCATAAATAGAAGATTTGAATTTAGATAAACAAAAGCTACAAGCTCCTAGAAGTGTTTCCGGTAAGCTTTACTACGATGCGATTCGTGTAAATGTCGGGTCGTGCCAAGTATTCTTTGCCTATTCAGTAGAACTTTTATGTCACGCGTTTGATAGTTCCAGCTACTCATAATATTGTCAAACATACGATTTTTTTAATATTGTTAAAAGCGCTTACTCTTCTATGTACTTCATGCTTTTTCGAAATAGATGTTTGTAGAAATGACTTTATCACATATGTCCTTTCATAGTAATCATGGCAATTGGGAATAAACTTAAATGACAGTCAAATTATTTAAGAACTGCTCGCTGTGCAATAGCTTTGCATTCCATTCAGTTTGTTCGGAACTTAACAAACGAATAATGATGTCCTATTTTATCGAAGTTCAATTGTCAGAAAATTCAAACAAGTAACAGGGAGTTTCTTGGAAATGGTTCACTTTACAAAAAAACTGTAATTAACAAATTGTGTATTTCAGCGTAATGTACATTTGTTCTGCAGTAAGATTTTATATATATCTTGCGGTTTATCTTCTATGCAAAAGTCATTCAGAATGAAGTGGAATTCAAGATAAGCGTTCCTTAGCCATACCGAGTGAGATGGCTCAGGAGGTAGTACCTCGGAATGTCCAGGGGTTGATTCTAGTGGCCGACCTTCCTGCCAACGAGTCTTTTCGGAGAGTTCTCCGGGTCCTAGACGAATGCTGAGAAGGACAATTACTACACCGAATTTCACAGCCTTTCATTTCACCTTACTACTTCATATTTATTTCACCTTTCATCCTAGTGAGATATTTCAGGATTCTAATTGTTGCCAGGAGTTTCGGCATGACTGGCAGCATCGGGATAGGTCTGTGTATCCTGGCACCCAAGGGATGTGTAAACCCATAGAGGGAAGGGAGCGAGTTATACAAACTGCTGCCTGGGAGCTTCCATCTGTGTCTCTCCACAGATCCGACCATCCTTAGTATTCTCTCACCACATCCCTCCCTCCAATTAGGGACATAGACATAAAATATGTTCTATAGGTTTAGATACTAAGTTCCCTTCCAAGTCATAGAGTCTTTGGAATGAAAATACCTTAAACATATGGCATTTTAATCAAATTATTGAGAAGATTTTCTGAGAAAATCAATTTTTTAAAGATGTTCCGTGTAAAAGATATCTCCCCCATCAATCCCCCCCCCCCCGGATTTTTTTGAAAATGTTTGTGTTGCATCCTTGAAAGATGTTGAACTTATATACCATTTTCGTATTTAACTGATTTTTGTTTTTGAGTTATGCTGTTCAAGGCCACACACGTATGGACGCGGACCGTTCATTAATTTGTTTTAATTCAGGAGGTGTCAAACCATGTGATTTTAAGGTGAGATCTCAATATCCAGCCTTTTGGATGGAATACAATACTTCCTCTACATACTGAAGTACGAGATAAAGAAAGTAATATCAGATTGCTACACCTAGCAGGTATTAAAGGTTGCACTCCGATATCGGTTAGATTCCTTATATTTAGTGCTTCAATATTTGGGTGCAAAATTTTCCAAAAAAGCTCTCTCGGTTCCCATTCCTACTTCAAATAATAAGGCGTTGGCTTAAACAGAAGGGAATCACTACTCGTTTAACCGCTCTGTCACGTACACATTAGTTGACTAATGCACGGGGGATCCATTGAGCTGATAATAAGTTTTACCATAAATATGTTGTTTTATTAGAAACATATTTGAAAAATGTCTTAATCAGGCAGCTCACTCGTACCAATATAGGCAAGTATCAACGAGACCTCAATATAAAGGCTGTTTATCATCACTGACGAACTCTGAGAAGATCGGGCAGTTATAATAATATACTTCACACTGTTCTCTCCAAGATAGCAGAGAGATACAGCTCGGACAGACTTGCTTTAACAGAGTAGATAACAAATTAGAAAGAAAATGAGAATGAAAAGAATGCATGAATAAGAACGCCATGAGGGTGACGAGTTCAGAGCCAAGGATGTAGTGCAGCAGGGGACCACTCAATGACGTAACAAGCAGCTAGCGGGTTACGCGACAATCCACTTTTGAGTCCAGCAATGTTGACCGTTCGGAAAAACTGTCTTGCGCAATCTCCTCTAGCATTTCCCGTGCTTTTTTTTTAAATTTACATCTTCCAACGTTAAGTCATATCGGACGATGAATGAAATGGGTGAAATGATGTTGAAGTGAGCCCGGGGTCAATGGAGCTTAGAGTTACCCGACAGTTGTCTTTCAGAATAAGGGAAAACCGTGGAAAAAGCCTTATCCGGGTAACTCATCCTGACCGAGATTCGAACTTGGGACCTCTTGGACGCCAGGCAGACACGCTACCATCTACGCTACCGAGGCGGGCATTTTCCCGTGCTGCAGCTATTAGTAGGCAACTATTGGTCTGCAATAATATCAATGCCACCATCTTGGTACTAACCGATAACAACACCTACAAGCACTTTATGCGTTTCGGCCAGACTTACCACTTTCAATCATAAGTTTATAAACGAAATTAAAAGCTGAAACCCCTAATATCATAAATAAAACCCTGTTCCACCATCGAACTTACCCAACACTACTGAAGTGGGATAATAAAAGTATACCTAAGCTGACAACTGTTAAGCAAGCTATAAGCACAGTATGTTCTGTTAATAGAAACTGTCCGCTCTCAGCTTCCTTTGCCATAATTTGAAAAGAAAGCACGATCACTTAATATGCACTTGTATTTTCTTTAATTTATTTCTCTGTCTTCCAAGAATACAAAGAAAACTAATATAAGAAAAATATGTATCAATTAACCTGCTTTTCCTCCTTTCTATAACAAGTATGACGTACCTATGAAATGAGTCATCAAGATCCTAATTTATAGTTAGAACTGTAAACCTCATCAGTCCCGGACATAGAGCTACATCCATATGATGGCATGGGATAAGTAATAGTATACTCACGTCATCATGAACCTAAAGAGTGAAGTACCGTTTTTTGCCCAGCCTAACTGACCTACATCTGCTGTTAAACAGCTTGAGGCACCTGGCAGAGAAGTCTCCACAACGCCCACGGCCTAGAATTCCACAACCTTACTTCCGTTTAGGTGCTCTTCATGAGATGACATCAATTACACCATCTTCCCCGGGAATTTGAAAGAAAATATTTAAGAAATCCATAGTTTCTAATGATCTAAAACAAACGTGGAAGATATCGTCTGAAGAGAAATTAAAACCTACTATTGGTGAAATTCCAAGATATTTCCATTCCATCATTATTTATAACATATTTCTTCATAATTGGAGTTTACGGCGAAATAGAAGAGAGTTGTCATTGGTTAATTGATAAGAAAGTTATTTAAATACTATTTTTCCTGTTTAAAGTGCCACTGTTTATCTGAGCATTCCTTTTAGAGCAATTTCAGAAAATTCCAAGCTATATTTAACATTGCCGCGCCATGTGTTAGAGTTTGTCCCAATAATAAGGAAGTTTTAGTTTCGTCAACTATTGCATCTCTGAACGCTGACAGACCTGGGAGTGCATTACCGAATCCCAATATAAAGATATGTATTTTATAACCCCAAAGAGAAAGTATTCACTTCATCTACAAAACTTCAACTTCAGATTTTTAGTCCATCTTACAGTAGCTTAATAAATATCATATGCCATTGTCTTAACATACTTTTGGTCCTATTCACCACATCCTTTAATTTTGAAGCTATCAGAAAGCATAAACCGGCTGAAGATCTCCGTGAGCCATGGAGGCTGTCTCACACATAACATATGTATATGTACCAAACGGAAGAAAACATGCATATATGCACATTTCCGACTTTCACTACATAACTCATACTGTTAAAAAATATTATAATTTCATACAATATTATAATCATGAAGAAGAATACATTTTTATTTTCCCTACTGTATCGCAAAAACGTGCAAATTACTTCAAATGCTGTCAAAAATTTGTGGAACTTATCAAGATTATTTTTCGAACGCAAATTTAAATATAGTGCTCAAATGGGATATATGAATGTGTAAAATTGATGTCCAAATGTGCCCGAGAATTACAGGGCTACGAGGCAACCAAATGTTAATATGTTAGGATAAGCATAAACTTGGGAGGGGCAGATATACCGACACTAAAAAACGAAGGCCTTCATGGCTGAAGTCGTAATGAATAAAAGGTCATAGTCCATTGGTCTACGATATCTTGGCTCAGCCTAAGAATTTATTTTTCGAAGATATCTTGTCTTTCTTCCATAACGTTCTAACTTCCGCTTCCAGTAGCAATGGTCAAGCCGTGGCTGAGTGGTTAGACCACTCGACTCTCACCAAGGCGGTCCGCGTTGGATCCCAGGCGACCACAAAGTGAGATTTGTGGCGCTGGGGCGGGTTTTCTCCGGAATCTCCGGTTTCCCCGCCATCTCATTGCACCGGTGTTCATCTTCATTTCATGTATCATCAGTGTCACCATCTGCGGGGCCGCATGTAGTAAAAGTGGGCGTTAAACACTACACACACATTTTCCAGTGGCAAAGAGAATACTATGAACAATCTGATGGTGTTGTCATGGGTAGTCCACTGAGTCTGGTGATAACAAACTTTTATATGGAATTCTTTAAGCTGCTGCCTGAATGCGCTGCTTAAACCAGTCTGTTTCGATATGTTGATGCCAGCTGTGTTGAGGGACTTGGGAGATCCAGACTTACAAGGGTTTGAACTGCACATCGGTGTATATACTCGGATACAGTTTACCACGGAGAAAGTAAAAGATGAAAACTACCGTCCTTAGACGTTCTTGTTATCAAGAAAAGTGATGGCTCACTAAAACACACAGTTTACCGTAAATCTATCCACACTAACCCATATGTCCACAAAAACTCCAACCATCATCCGAGAAAAAACGTTGGTGGACGGTGCATTAAGGATATGTGAACCTAAGTACCTCCACCAGCATCTATAACACCTCCGCAAAAATGGGCATGCAAAACAACAAAATAAAAAGAGTCCTACACTCAACAATAGAATCTGAAACACAAAGGGAAGAACCGTATTTTCAGAAGAGATGCACAGTTTATCTTCCTTTTTCGAAACACACTAAACACCGTACTTTTAAACTGCTAAAGGCCCATAATTATAAAAGGTATTTGTCCCGACTATAAAATTCACTGCTTTCTCCGTGCTGCTAAAGATCCTCGGACCCACTCTCGTCGGCTGGGGTAGATCAATTGCCGTGCTTATGAGGGTCAGTATACGTTAGTACTAACCAACGCAGTGTTAACAAAAAGACTAAAACAACATGGTAAACATTGTCGCTTTGGCCATCCAAAGATATCAGCGGATGCTCAACACATATTGACAGCAGCTAAAGAGCACAGAAGGTATAATAATTTATGTGGGTAAAGGAAACTTCAACAATGAAGAAGAAGCATTTACACTTCACAAAACATGGTATCAGCCAAGCCACGTGGACAAGCCAGAGGATTGAATGGGGAAATCCCATCACCTATCTCGGAGTGAAGTTGGATAAAGGTCTTACTTTCCGCGAGCACATTAGTCATCATTCCGCGCGGTCACAGGGGGCAGATGCCTCACTGTACCTTATACGGAGGTCTGGGATGCCTGTTCGTCTTTAGCTTTGACATTTCTGGGCACTCATAATCCTGCTCGTGTTATACGCCTGCGAGATCTGGGGTACCACCACAGACAGCTGGTTACTCTGGTTAAAACGAGAAAAGAAAGGAAGACTTCGGTCCATCTAGTCCGTTGTCCGCTCCTTTCGCGTGAGACTAGTTCACGAAGCCTCTTGTGCTTCATAAGTGAAGGATGAAAATAGGCTCCAGGCAGAAAAATATGTGCCAGCTTACCAGCACATCATTCAGTCTCTTCGGAACTATTACCAAACGAGATGCCACTTAAGGCATCGACATCCTCGCATGACTTGCGAGCACCCGAGTTAACACCGGAGCAACTCTTAACAGCATCTAAAGCGGAGTTCTATATGAATCCTACCGAGAGTTAATTGGCTTCTAATTGCAAAAGATTCACAAACCACTCCAATTAGGATGCAATGAGTCCTACATTCTGAATTATAGACACAGAAGGGCAACGAGTTTTCTCTATATTTTTCCCCTCCAAAAACGAACAAAAATACATCCAAAATACATCTATACCAACAAAAGTTAAAAAACATTAAGAATAGGCAAGCAGCAAAATCATTTAGGCGACCACCAAGGGCTATACAACTTTGTTGATGCTTGTCACAATATAAGCAGTACGTCTGAGAGTAAAAGGAAGCCTAGTGAACCGCGGCCTTTCAGCCCGGAGTCATCTTTTATTCATTAATATACAGACAACTCGCTCTAAGGTAGATTACCATATCACGAACTTTTGTCATCTTGAGATCTGAAATGGGAATGGAACGATCTATAGTTGTTTTTTTATTCTCTCTGGGAGATTATTTTTTAAACAAATTAGAAACAGAGTTTTAAATTTTTATGTGCTTGCCTACCCACTATCGTTTCTTATATATATATTATACAAATTAGTCTTATGATAACTTACTTCCATCTACTGCATGCTAATCAAAGCAACCTCTGCAGAAATAGATCTGTCATCATGGAATCATGGCATTCAACCGAATGACAGCACACTTTATTATTGATAAAGTATTGAACAATTCGAATAAAAAATAACGGGTATCTCGGAAATGTCCAATGACTCAAATAGTTATTTAAAATAAGTGCCCTAAAGGTTCTATATGTTCTGTGTAGTAAGTGAAGTTTTCATTCATCTCTTATGATTTACCCGTTAGGTATATAAAATTATATTAAATTCTCTCCGAATGAAGATGGCATATACACATTTTAAATATACAGTACTTTAATCAAAATCGTTTAGAGCCAAATCAATAAAAGCTTTTTATGTGAACGACAGTTTGAATTGGGGGTTTCTTGAAAATCATGTCGCATCTAGAAGGCAATCAACTTAAACATAAACTTTGGTATTTGTCTACATTTCATTTTTGAGTTATGCTTTTCTCAGACATATGGATATTACTCTAACAATTTATGGGTTCATTAGACCACCGGTGAAATATTGATATCCAATTTTTAGTGAAGTGCAACACTACCAAGTGCGTAGTACATAAATTAGGTAAAAACCATCTAAATTTCGGGGACGTACATTATCTCTTCCATTACGATAATATTCAGTTTTTCGGATGGCGCATTCTTACGAAACTTCCATGTTATTACCGCAAACCATCATTTGACTTCTAAGTTTTGAGAATCTAGAGCACATAGGGCGACAAAAAATTTAGTTTCAAGAGGAAAGAATGTATAGAATATTTTTGGCCTCTTTCGTTTGATTCAAGCGTTTATTTAAAATTCACACTCCTAGAATATCGAGGAGTTATTTTAGATGTGTTAAATTATAACAACGTAATTTTGTAAAGTGGACTCACCTCCCAAGATGTCCTCAAAGAATCTCTCGAAGAAGTCTTCGTCATCATCGTCATCGTCTTCTGCATCGTCGTCATCGTCATCATCATCGTCATCGTCATCTGTGATGTCTAGGTCGATGTCGTCGTCGTCATCATCGTCATCGTCGTCATCTGTGGACGCGGCTGGAGCATTTCCTCCACCAGCTGCTTGCCGGGCAGTTTCTAATTTACTTGTATCCACAGGAGTTGAGACTACTACGGCTACCAGCAGAAGCAGGCAGCTCGCCAGTAGCAGAAGGGACGTTTTCATCCTTCACACTGTAACAGTCACGAAATTAACCTTGTTTTAAAAAGTCTGGTGCATTGCACTCACATAACTTTCTGTACTTTTGTACAAGCTATTCTTAGACATGCTTATTCCTCCACCCACTTCATGTTAATCGAGATAAACGTTTGCAGAAACGATCTCTTGCACAAGGAATGATGGGAGTAAAGCGACAGTCAAATCTTTTAAAAGCTGGTCACCAGCTGACGTTTTACATTCCATTACCTTTGCATGTCCGGGACATTAAAAATTAATACTGCTTCCCATTTGAGAAAAGAATAAGCATTGGAAAATTCAAATCATAAACAAGAAGTGTCTCGGAAGTGGTTAACTCCACACACAAAAATATATAGGACATACATGGTGTACTTTAACGTGACCTACATTTCATACAGTAAAATTGTATCTATATCTTAGGGTTTCCTAGTTACAAAGGTCATTTAGAGTGAAGAGGAATTCAGAAACCATTGCCAGAAAATAAAAGATATACATTTCTGTATCACAAAAGTATCTTACTGTTTGAAGGTTTTTGTGTCGTATCTTTGTATGATTCTGAACTTAAATACAAAGTATGGCATTTAATCGAGTTTTCGTTTTTAATTACATTGTTCACAGACTAGCATGCGCGCGCGCGCACACACACACACACACACACACACATGCGCGCGCATGCACGAGCGTTTTCCTCAACATTCCTTCACATACCTATATTTCAGGTGAAATCTATACATTTAATTTTTTTCAATGGAAAACTGTACTTAACTATGCAAGGTAGAGAACGTAAAATATTTTAAACACAAAACCCAACTCTGAGAATCCACGTTATGGCATACCTTGCTCAATCTAAAGTTAAGAAGACATTCAACTATGAAGCTCAGTAATTCAGTTATTAAAAAACCCCAAAACAACGTGACAGCGTGTAAGTACTAGCACGCATGTTTCCTACATGGAGATTACTACAAAGCCCTCAAGAGAATAACAAGCATTCCAATATTAGGTTCACTTTTACCCCTTCCACTAGTTTAAATTAGGTCAGCATCAAAACATTGAAGTTAAGACTGAATTTATTAAAATTTCATTAACTAATCTAAGTCAATAAAGCTGCGTCTAATTTAAGGCGCAAGAGAAGAGACGAATATTTGTCTGTAGCTAGCAATATTTATTTTGTCATCTTACTAACATTGAACATCAGAATGTGTGTAATAAGTGGATTGAAATCCTTTAGTTAAAGGCTTCACGTTGAATTACTCTTCTTCTGTCATCGAGCACGCTTCTCTTTAAGGCATTATAATGGCTGAAAGTATACCATTCGAAGAAATGGTAGTTTATCTGCAGACCGGCAACTTTTACATTTAATAAAAAGGTTCTAGGCTTAAAGGAATACATTTGATTTATATGTTTCAGTTCACTAACATAATAGGTAACACAAGGAAATACCGAGCGGGATGGCTCAGGCGGTTTTGTTTGTAACTCGCATTCGGGAGGTCCATGTTCGCTTCCCGTGGCCGACCTACCTGATGCATGGGTTTCTTCGAGGGTTTCCCGGGTCGCAAGGCGAATGCTGGATAGGTAAATTACATCCCACGAATTTTCTGTCCCTCAATTTCATCCCCATTGTCATTTCACCTCTCTTTCAGGATAAAAGTCTCGGCAGGAGTCTCGGCGCTGCACTGCAGGATGATATTCTCCTGGTAAACACTTCCTCCGATAGTTTCTGGGCCAGCTTAGTGAGCCGTTTCAGGACCACAGTGGGTGGTATGCCGCTTGTACTGGTCTGCCTCGTCAATAGTATAGGAAACTGCCCTCTTCAATGTCGTGGCGGCATCTGTCCCCTCTCGCGTCATCCTTTCTCCCGGTTGTGCCCCATTTAGGGTATAGGCACAATAGATCAAGTCTGGTCGACGTACCGAATCTCCTCCCTTAGATCATATCCTATCCTAACACAAGCAAGTAAAGATGCCCCACGTTAGTATATAATGGCTGCATTTGATAAGCTTCGATGTAGAAGAAGTCCTCTGTAACACTGAGACTACCGTAGTTTATACTTTGTATAGCCCCAAGTCAACGCATATGTAGAACAGTAGCAGCTTTTACGTGTCACGGTATCTTTATGAAGGGAGTCTCTACCGCTGCAGCTTTATGTGCTTAAAAATGAATATCAGTTAGACATAGAATTGCTCAAAGTATCTTGTTGAACTTTAAAACCAACTCAAAACAGCATTCCTTTGATATACTAAATGCAGGTCAGGAAACCACACGGAGAAAACATGCATCCTCATTTGTGACCAGTAGTGCACCACCCTTTGCAACCCACGGAGAGTTTGTCTTGGCACAAGTGATTTAGTATTTAAATGAAGCTGAGATGCGCTGATCCTGTGCTTGTGGCGAAGTTTACTAGAGCGTTGTGCATTGGTTTCTTGCCAGGAATGCGTCCGGGGGCGATCCCACCCCTGGGGGTTGTGGATTTTAAGTTCCGGGTATAGGACCGGTGCTCTCTCAGCATCGTGAGGAAATTGAGGAGCTACGCTAGGTCTAGAAAGCTAACTTTCCGCCTGGAGGTACTGATGCTGACCACATCTAATCCCCGTATCGGTTGGATGACCGCCCACCTACGCATTGCGCATGTGAGCGTCAGGCCGGAAGTGGGGTTTGCAGGCTCTGGCCCGCCTGAGGATTCTTATGCCATGGGTTACGCTGAGATGGGCTGATGCCATTAATTTTGAATCCGCAGCTGGAAGGTGGCAATGAGCATCAAAGAATCCAATGTGGAGCCTAAACATGTACGAATCCAATGTCTTTTTTTTTAAAAAAATAATAATGTATATTATAACATAATGAGCATCCCTAGAGTGCAGAAAAATAACAAATACTAATTAACAAAGACGTTAGTTTCAGACATATTCGCTTCTTTAACGAACACAATTACACTAAAATATCTTAAATCGAGCAGTTTTAAACCACCAGAATGTAATATTCCCAGAAATATTTGTGCGCTCATTAATGTAGTAAAGTATTTTTTCTCTTTTATTAAGAACCGAACAATGTTATTTTAAACTGTATTAAATAAGTAAAATTGAATTGTTTGCGTTCCATTCAAAGACATATTGCTAACTCTCGAAAAATCCCTTTTCATATTGAAAGTCAAAGTTTTGTGAAGCAGCTGTAATACAAAATGATTTGTAGTCTTCTTTGTGGTATCTGATTTGTTGAATGGCCCGCCTAAATGCTTCTTACCTTGTGAAAATAAAGAAAAATAAAATGTTTTGGCAACTAATATATCCTAGAACTTCATTATCTTAATTCCAACTATACCGATCGCTTTGAAAAACAGGAACAAGAAAAGAAACATTAATATGCTTAAAATGTTTATTGAACCAACTAGCTGGTATAGTTTCCAGTTGTCACATTAAGGATAAAACGTAGACAACGAAAAGGGATATCTCGCGTACCGCGATCTCCAAACAGATCTAGTACAGCAAACACCATTGCACTAACATCCTAAGAGGAAGATATGAAGTAAGGGTGCCACAGAAGAACACAGAAACGCGCGGAGGTCCCTAACACGGGCTGAAAGTTCTTCATCCCGGCGACAGGTCCCACCACTTCGGGTCTGGTGTCGACAAGCGTCCCTCCACCTGTGGACAGTGACCACACAACTACGCCCAGCATGGAGAACAACATTTACAATGTGCAAGCATTCGCGCCATCTGACCGGCACTGCCTGAAAGCAGACCTGAAATATGATAAGGAAATGGAATGAAAATAAATGATGGACAGGAATGCATGGTATAAAAGTAAGCACTCCGGCATTCGCCTAAGGAGGAACCACGGAAAACACGTCAGAGTGCGCCGTTGACGGGGATCGAATCCTGGACCTCGCAAATGCGAGTCACACACGTTTCTGTGACGCCATTTCACTCGGTCAATCGTCAAAGTAAATAGTTGTGAGGTACTGTAAATATCTTTATCGTTCTAAAATCTAGTAACAATTTACGTAAGTACAGTACTCTATAAAATGTAACCATTGCTATGTATTCATTAAATTAATATTAAAGTATACACAAAAGTTTTATTGCAGTGGCATTTTATCACTATTTATCCAATTACCCAGATATCTGATTATCCGGATCGAGTCCGGTCCCAATTAATCCGGATAATTGGAGTTTTACTCTCTGTTTAACTGACTAAAATCTGCGAAGGAATGACAAATATCTTCGGAATATTGCACAAAAATATGCCAACGCAGTATCAAACCTTCACCTATTCCAGAATTACGAAATTATTTTTAATGAAAAGTAGACGTTAACAAGTTTATGGCATTGGAAATGTCATAATATTGAATAGCAAATACTTTCGTGCGCTATTTATTTATTTTATATTTTGTTCAATTTGTTTGCTTATTTTTTGCGAAACTTACAATGAAATAATAATAAAGACTTCTGTTAGGATTATATAGCTAATAAGCGTCTACATTTCTGTTTTTAAAGTAATTGGAAACTTTCAAAATTATACTTTCAAGACTCTTTAAGTTCTGATTTAAGATGTTCGTTACTCACAAATGACTGAAAATGATAAGAAAAAAATTTAAAAAGCCTGATTTATGGAACATTGTCCTGGGATTAGCATATTTTCTATAATGGCGAAAAATCAGCATCAGAACCTTAAAGGAGCAAACACGTATAAATGTCTGACGATATAACCAAAATATCTGTGTATATGCCAGGCTCTAAACCATGAACTACTTTCTTCATTCACAACTTGTCGCTTCCTTGAAATTGTCCTTGAATGCCAACCTAGTGGTTAAATCTTATTATTCTTTGATTCCTCAATTATCACATTAGTTTACATAAAAGGAATTCAATTACAAAACTAATTTTAATGTGTTCTTAAAGTGAACATTCTGTTTCTTTAAAAACTAACTCTAATATATCGATCTTAAAGTACGCTTGAAAAAGTTAACTATTAAATGGTTGATAAAATAACTATATAAAGAATGTTTACTTTATCTACTGCATAACTAGCAGGTAGAGAAGTATTGCATTCAACTCAATACTTCGATGCCGAGCTTTCACCGCGCATGCATATTTTGAGGTCCTCTGAATACAGAAAATAAACCATTTTATAGTTCGTACGTATGTGTGAGTTTAACATTGTTACATAAACATGAAATGTCGGATAATATGTATCTTGGTACGTAAATTAAGTATCTACCAAAGTTGGGCATAACGATTTTCATGAAAATCTCCCACTCAAAACTGGGATATTTTTCTAAATTGTGGGTTTTCTGAAAAATGGCTCTTACAATTGTGATTAAAATATAACATATTTAAAATATTTCTTTGTCAAATAAGATGCAAATTTTGTCATTTTCAAGGTATAACTCGTGAAGTCTCTTCATTCTGAAGGATTGATATTTTACAACATACCTATAATATTGTAATGGTGGCAAACTTTTAGGGACAGAAAATACTCCAGAAAAAATGTAGATCTCCTTAACATGTACAGTTTAAAGCAAATCTTGTTCGGGGCATTAGCAGTTCCCGACATATCCGGGATTGGTTTCAGCTGTTCAATGATTATCATGTTTGTAATGCTGCCGCCTTTCATCCCAGGGATGCCACGAAATATTTATGGAATTTCAAGACCAGCACATAGTAACACGGTTTTTAAACAGCTGGCTGCCCATTCCGTTTCTACTGTTCCCCTTATACCTACAACGAAACGTTTAATGAATAAATATATGAAACGGTTCGTTTCGATTAACATGAAGTAAATAGAAAAGTAAGGTTTCGTAAGAAAAATTTGTAAACGTTGTACAAAGATAAGCAGTAGTTGATGGAAAACACCATGTTAATGTAACATATAAGATTTTTTTATCTTATTACTGAATGACTATGACATCGTGTTTTGCTTCTTGTAGTACACAATCCGAGTTGGTTTACATTTTGATGATCAAACCAGAGTGTGTAATAATGCACAGGCTCGAACAACGTCGTTGCACAGTTGCTTAGAACTGTATTAATATTTTGCATGAGTACAGCGTTTTAGGACACCTTCATTAAATTCACAGTATTGTTTCCTTTTGTGGTAAACGCAAATAGAATTAAAGGGACAAATAATACAACATTTTATCCTGGATATTTTTAATAATAGGAACAAAGTAAAGGAAGTATAGTGATATTTCGTGAAGCTACCTACAAAGGGGATTTGCTTGCACCCAACCTGAAGGAGTTCTCCATCAAATCAGGACGTTTCGTGATTGGTCCTCAACTGGTGCTTCGGTACTTAATAGCAAATATCATAAAAGGACTCCTTGTTTTAATAAAAGGACTAAATAAATATTTCAGTGAACATGCTAATATACCTAATTTATGTTATGAATAACGCTTGTTCACTCACGAGAATGATTAACGTTTATCTTAAAAACAGCAGATGTGGAATTTGGCAGGATAAAAGTTTTATTTTTGCCAAGACCATTTCGAAACTTCATAGTTAACTCAGTTTAGTTTTGTTGCAATGTATTGCATAATTTGTTGCAGAGAGTTTAGAATTTTGAAACGTACACCGGAAAAGAATTATGTTTGCTCCGAAGCTAAATCAGAAATTTTCTTTCTTTTTAATTTTCTCTCGTTGTGGAAATTCTAGCACCACTCAAATGATATCTATTTTAGGAAGAGATTGAAACAAACTAATGTAAACGTTATTTTTGCATAAATGTCTGAAGAAAACTACGCCATCAAAGTATAATAATTCTCGTTGAACTCCAAAATTCCATTTGTCGCTGACAATGGAACAAATAAAATAAAAAATGAGAAATCATTTATATAAATTTAGTTAAACTTATCATTTCTATTATTTAACATTCAAATACGGAGTTATTTAATTTAAACTTTTGCACTGATTATTATTTTTCGGGCAGGTGACAGCACAGATAATGGTGGAAGGTGAAACAAAATTATTAGGTGTAACGATTTAATGCTGTCAGAGTAAAAGTTAATAATGAGAATGCGAATAAACAGTTATACGAAGCTAATTTCGCTTAGGAGCGGCTCTTCTAAAATTCACTGTGTTAAATACAGGCAAAACTACAATTTTAAGGCATTAATATTCCACAACATCGGCAGATAAATGTTATTCGTGCAGATTCAGAAACAGCTGAAGGTTAGTTACCTTGCAAATCACAGGCGGAAGCAGACGATCAGAAAGGATGCGAAGTTGACTTCGACAGAATTTCTCTCACAGTATAACACTACACAACTGACTTGCCCGACGATCCACATGGTGCTCTTTATAGGCTGCGCTCCTTTCTTCTGCGTCTGCGCATATTCTCAAGGGGTACAGGGCCTACTTTCCTCTGGTTTCCACTGTTTGAACTGTAAATGTGAAGCATCTTCTCAAAAACTATGGTAGGCATATACGACTAACAAGGACCACAATCATCGCCGTCATCATGTTCGTTATCAAAACTAATACTACCATCATCATTTATATTTAGCAGTGCCATTATCATAATATTATCAAAATAATTTCACTGGAGTATTTTATTCATCTAGAAGAAATCATAACTCAAGTGAGATTTAATTAACTATCTCACGATTAAAAGAAAATATATCAAGTTTACAAGAAATAAGTACAATAAAATAGCAATTATGTTGCAAAAATTATTTTGTCGAACCTCTTCCATATCTGTTTCTGTTCCGTTTTATGTTAAGTGTCATGCCCTTTTGGTGAAGGTATTTTGCGGAATTGCGATCGTAAACAAAAGTAACGATACTAGGCCGATAATAAAAAACACAACTGGTATGCACAGAGGTGATCAAAATGTGGGATAAAGAGCAACGATTGGTTGAAATAGGTCGTATAATAATGTCTCATCGGTCAAAGATAGTAGCACATAGTAAGAGTGGGATTAGTCATAAAAAAGCATAAATCATGTACTAAGAAACTTTGCTAAAGTATAAAACGGAATATTGTGACCAAAAATTCTTAAAATGTCAAACGATTTGGCATGCTACTGCTTAATAAGATTTACGAAGATACCAAATAGAACATTTTTGTCCGTTTCTTCATGTTCACTACGATAAATACTGATTCTGTTTCTTAGATTGTCCCCTCTCCATTTGCGGTACGGTGGTAAGACCACGTGAATCAAATAAGTAGCAAAGATTCAGGTTTTCGTAGTACGATCACAATGAAAACTGACATTTATTAATGACAGGAAATGTTTAAAATGTTTTCTTGTGTATACATACATTTCCGGTTTCATTTTAACAAAGCTGCCAGTCATGTACGGAATCACTGTTTCCCCTTTCAATTCTTAATACGAATGTGTGGATTCATTCTCCACTTTTTTTTTCTTTTACTTCTTTTCAGTGATCACACACCTTCTTGCCCTTCTTTTTTACTTTCTCATTATAGCTTTCCCCCCCCCCCCTTGGATTGTTCGGAGGTGATTCGGCACTTCGACCAGACTGGTCTTTTGTATCAATGCCCCATGGGGGGCGTCACCGGTAGGGATGATGAGGGGAGAGGAGACAGGGGGTGGCCGATCCCAAGGAGTCACTACAATACAGAGGGCGAGGTCCCTATACTTTACCAAATAGAAAGTCCCCGGCGGTAGATTTAGGTCAATCATCATCCCACCTACCGTGGTCCCGAAACAGTCACGAAGCCGGTTCAGAGACCGGAGACCGGAGGCCGCCTCCCCAGAGCAGGATACTCCAAGCAGTCTTGCACAGCCACATCCCTGAATCGGCACACTAGGTCGGCTCGAGACCGGAGTTCGTCCCGCCGGAGGAGAAAGTGTTCACTCAGAACATATCATCCTGCCATGCACCGCCAAGGCTCCCGCAGACACTTCTACCCTGAGAGAGACCACCAGATGAGAGATGATATGAAATGTTAATGAAGTGAAATTGATGGATATAAAATTTGGGGGATCTAATTAACCTACACGGCATTCACCTAGCGACCTGGGAAACACCAGAAAAATTCCATAGGTCAGGTAGGTCGGCCACGGAAATCGAACCCGGACCTTCGGAAAGCGGGCCACAGACGAAATTGTTTGTGCAAAAGGTGCAAGTAATATTAACGCCCTAAGTCAAAAATGAAATTGAAAAAAAAAAAGCGAAAACAACATTAAATTAAATATTTAGCTTTGTGTTTTAACTTTAGTAACTTACAAGAAATCGATACACAGTAGCTTTCAATGAAATTCCTCCTCTTTCTACAGAGAAAATGTTTTATATGTTTTATCTTCCCTGAAATAGCTCTGATTATTTTGATCAAAATATGTATACTTAAGATATTTATAGGATTAGTAAAATGTAAATATTGAATTTTGGGGCAACAACCTATGAAATACTCTTCATTCTCAGTATATATATATTGTAATTTACATCCTCCAACGTTAGGTCATATCGGACGATGAATGGAATGGGTGAAATGATGCTCAAATGAGCCCAGGGTCCATAGAGCTTAGAGTTACCCGACATTCGTCTTTCAGGATACGGGAAAACCTAGGAAAAAACCTTATCCAGGTAACTCACCCTGACCGAGATTCGAACTCGGGATCTCTTGAACGTGAGGTAGACACGCTACCATTCTCAGTGAAATTTGTGTAACCAGTAAATTATAAGAGATACACAAAACTTTACCACAAAAAGCTATATCTCATTGAAAGAAAGACATTTTTGTTTCAGAAATATCATCTGTGAAGCATTTGTGGCTTTACTCTTAGTTTCTTACATTTTAAGTTCTCTGGTTTATTCGTTATCATTTGTTTATTTCTTGCAATGTTATGCAAAGAGAGATTCGAGTATCACTACAGTCTTCTATACTCCCTATGTATAGTTCATTTTATAATTAGACTGACATAGCAACTAAGGTGTTCACACTGGTGTTCCTATTATAAACGTATGAGAGGGGAGAAGGAGTGAGACAGAAATACCGTAATAGAACGCTCTTAGGCCGTTGATTGGTAATTCATGCGTATTCATAGAGGCGACAATCAGCAGCCTAAGAGCGCTCCGTTTCTAGATATATGACTCCCTTCCTCTCCTCCCATATGTTTGCAACAGAATTGTTCTAATTTGAGACAGATTATAGCTCATACGACTTTCACTACACAGTCCTGTACTAACTGTTGTTAAAACGGTTATTCCACTTACCAACATCATACCGAGCAGGATGACTCAGACTGTGTCGTCTGTGACCCACATTTGGGAGGCCCGGGTTCGATTCCTGTGGCCAACCTACCTGACCCATGGGGTTTTTCGAGGGTTCTTCCGGGTCGCCAGATGAATACTGGGTATCCTAATTACATCCCCCGAATTTCCTGTCCCTCCATTCCACCTCTATTATCATTTCATATTATCTCTCATCTGGTGTTGTTTTTTTTCGTGTAGAAGTGTCAGCGAGAGTCTCGGCGGTGCATAGCAGGATGATGTGCTCAGAGTTAACACTCTCTCCTCGGGTGGGATGGACTCCGGTCTCCGAGCCGGCCTAGTGGGCCGATTCAGCAAAGTGGCTGGCGGGATGCCGGTTGTGCAAGCCTGCCTGGTGTCTTCCTTGCTCTGGGGAGGCGGCCTCTGGTCTCCGAACCGGCCTCGTGACTGTTTCGGGCCACGGCAGTTGGGATGACGATTTTCCTGGACCACCGAGGAGTTTCTGTCTAGTAAAGTGTAGGGACGCCGCTCTGTGTACTGTAGTGACTCCTTGGGATGGGCCGTCTTCTGTCTCCTCTCACCTCATCCTCCCTCCGCAATATATACCACTTGGGGCATAGGTACAAAAGACCATTCTCGTCGAGGTGCCGAATCCCCTCCAAACAACCCAATCCAATGCATTAAGCCTGCTGCAGTCTTCTATGTCCACTGTACTAAAATGAAATATGTAATAAAATCATTCCTACAACGCTTCATCTCCGTTAACAAGACGTAAGTGGAAGAATAAGAAGTAGAAGTACTTTTTTGAAGAATGGGCAGAAAAAGTCATGAGAATGTAACACATCAGTAATTGTTTGCAGTACTTAACACCCATTCTTACTACACACGGCATCACAAAATGTGGACACTGATGATGGTACGAGAAATGAAATTAAAATTGGTAAAAGCAATTTAGAAATGAAACGTTCCGCACCTAAGTTTAAGGTATGTCACCAAGTATGAGAACTGAGAAAAACCTAGAGAAAACTTAATCATATCCTGGTCGGGTTACATCCTCGGACCTTCTGCTCACGAGTCCATGCTTTGACGAGTTCGGCTTGTCTTTCATGGGACAGTTATTTGTCCTTATAATACTTTAATGAAATATCAGCAACTTAACTTTTCCTGACTTTCAGTTCACTTAATGATGAAAATATAAGGCAATGTTGTATAAAAAAAGTAAGCAGACAAATGCACTATCGGCTGAGGTTTCTGGTTACAAGAAGGCCACGGCTTAGAAGCATATAGCTCACTTTTCTTTAGGTTGCAAAGAAGGAATAAAAAGCTAAATGTTTGATTCTAAATACGGTTGTGGCCGTATTTGACTAAAATGATCTATTTTGAAACCTTTGTGAACTTAATGCTCTCACAGAGCGGGATTACTCAAGACTGGCATCCATTCAGGAAGTTGTGGGTTCGTTTCCTGGGACTGACTTTTGTAGTATTATTTTAATATGATGTTTTGTGGATCGCCAAGTTGTGGCGATATGTAAAAAAGTTTTTTTAATTTGGGTTCGTTAAATTTGGTTTTAAGTTAATTGAAAATATGAATTCCGAGCCGTAACATGTAGATTCTTATCCCAAGGCGTGTTCTCGGACAGATATCTTTCTCCTCCTCCTCAAGAAATGATTTATTATACAAAATAAATTACTGGATTTCCTTTTTAAAATATTGATTTTAATTCTTGATTAAATCGACACAAAAACGTTATAACATGAACGAACTTATGTCTCCAGTGTATTCACTCTCTTAGCGTCCTTTTTCTGAGATAATCAAGCTAAAACTTCTACGTCCATCTTCTACAACGTTCAAACTTATTTTGTCACGTCCCTTTTCCTGAGGAAGTTAGTTAATTTTCCCTTTCCCACGGCAACTACACATTTATTTTTGGCTATTCATTCGTAGCAACCTATACACGCGTCTTATTTATTTTTTATAATTTTACGTTCTAAACTTAATTTTAAGCATTATAATACCTTAAACATTATTTAAATGATTTTAGATTTTACATAATATCGCAAAGCAAATAAAAAATATTAATTTTCTCTTATGATACTGAATTTAAAACAATTGTTACACCTTCCTGTCACATACATCTTTCAGAGATTTAGATGTATAGGTACGATAATTATATTCTGTCCATCCAATTCACCTTGCTTTTGATTTTACTTCAGCTGTCATCTTGGCTGACTATTTCAGGGTTCCAAGTGCTGGCGGTAGTTTCGGTGTGCATGGTAGGTGTATTGTTATATATAAATTCTCATCCTCCGAATCGGGAGAGATTTCTGACCCCCGAGTCCCTCAAAAATGTTAAGACCGCGCGGGAGAGGAAAGCCAGTTGTACGAGCCGGGGAGTTTCAATCTGTAGCTGTTAGGGACACTGCCCTCTTTTGCAGTCTCTCCTCATATATGGCCGCCTTAGTATCCTCTCACCTTACCCCTCCGTGCAGGACGGCAACTTATCAGATGTATATGTACCAAATATCTATAGGTCAAAGAAATAAGCCCCTCCCCCCTTCAAACCTCGTCATACAGTATTAGATTATTCTTTATTGCATTGAAGTTCGAAGGAGATATTTGTCATAGAAATTACATGAAGCCCTACATAGGTGAAATCTTGCACGTTAACTAGTGGAATTTCCTTTCTTTTATCTTCCCTATGTTTCCACACGATTTGTTTATATTTTCCCTTCCCTCATTTTAAATATAGATACTCTCTCACAAATAATGTCATTTTTAGGAAAAAACAATTATATGAATGTGTTCTGGTAAGTAATTGACTAATTTTCGAAGTATAAACCATTAGATTCTATGGTTTTGAGTCATCGTTCAGCGAGGTTTACGGTACCAGTTTCTGTTTTTTAATGCGAAGAATTCGATGACACCCATTTGCATTGCTTCAAAATTTCTTCCAAGTAGAAAATGGACCATGGATCGAAAAGGATGATAATCTGATGGTGCGAGATCAGGGTTTTATGCTAGGTGTGGTAGCAATTCGATTCCTTCCAATTTCTGAATCCCCCCCTTTTTTTTGTAATTTACGTCCTCCAACGTTAAGTCATATCGGACGGTGAATGAATTAGGTGAAATTATGTTCAAATGACCCCTCAGGGGCCCTTTTGGGTACGGGGAGTGGCGACCCCGAGGTACCTGAGCTACCCAGTGTCCGGGGGTATAGCCTGGCCACCCTGTCTTCCGGGTTCGATCCGAGGTGACCGCAAAGTGAGATTTGTGGTGGACAACACGGCGCTGGGGCGGGTTTTCTCCGGGACCTCCGGTTTCCCCCGCCATCTCATTCCACCGGTGCTCCATCTTCATCTCATGTATCATCAGTGTCACCGCCTGCGGTGCCGTATGTAGTAAAAGCGGGCGTTAAACACTACACATTTCATTTCCACCCTATCTGCCGGGGACATAAATAGGGAGACCTGGTCCTCCAAGTTGGGGGGTGGGCTTGAGGTTAACAACCTCACCCTGGAAAAAAAACACTTTTTGAGAAGCCCACAGGAAATGAAGCTGAACGGACTAACCGATGGTGATCTGGCAATGAAATAAGGTCCGGTACATGGAATATTTTATCTCTAAATAGACCAAGGGCACTACAGATGCTCTTAAATCAATTACAAAAATATAAACTGGACATTACGGCCATTCAAGAGATGAGATGGATAGGAAGTGGTATGATTGAAAGGAATGACTTTACAGTGTTTTATAGTTGCGGAAGTCAGCACAAATTAGGTACAGGGTTCATTATTAGTAAGCAAGTTAAACATCTTATAATTGGTTTTACTCCAATTAATGAAAGAATCTCATGTTTGCGCATCAAAAGCAAATTCTTTAATTGTAGTTTAATTAATATTCATGCACCCACCGAAGAAAAAACTGATGAAGAAAAAGAAGCATTCTACACAAAATTAGAAGATACATATGATAAGTGTCCAGGACAGGACATAAAGATTATACTAGGAGATGCAAATACTCAAATAGGAAAAGAAGAAATATATAGACAAATAATAGGGAAACATAGTTTACATAATCAAAGTAACGATAATGGAATAAAGCTAATTGACTTTGCTGAATCCAAAGGAATGGTGATTGGAAGTACACTTTTCCCACACAAAGATATCCACAAGGGTACATGGAAACATCCAGATGGGCAAATAGTGAACCAAATTCATCATACATTAATATATAATAGACATAAATCTATGCTAACAGATTTCACATCATATAGAGGAGCAAACATTGACTCAGATAATTATCTGGTTGTAGCCAGAATAAGGACAAAGATAGCATCTTGTAAGTAGAATTATAAGCCAAAATCCTTGTCTAAAAGATATAATGTAAACAGCATACTTTAATAGATAATAGACATAAATCTATGCTAACAGATTTCACATCATATAGAGGAGCAAACATTGACTCAGATAATTATCTGGTTGTAGCCAGAATAAGGACAAAGATAGCATCTTGTAAGTGGAATTATAAGCCAAAATCAATGTCTAAAAGATATAACGTAAACATATTAAAATCACCAGAAATAGCGGAGAAAATTAAAGGTGAAGTGGAGAAGGAAATAAAGGATAAAGAAGAAAGTATAGAAACGGAAAAGGATATTTATGAACAGTGGAAGATTATTAAGATATCCTTAACAACTAAAGCAGAACAGATCCTAGGGACAGAAAAGCAAACTAGACCACGGGAATGGTTTGATGAGGAATGCGAGAAAGTAACAAATGACAAGAATGAAGCATATCGGCTTATGCTACAGAGGAACTGTACAAGAAAATCAATAGAAAAGTATAAAAATAAATGGAAAATAGAAAAAAAGGTGCATAAGAAAAAGAAAAAAAATATATGAGAATGAACTAATAGAAAAGGTTGAACAAAGTAGAGTTAAAAATGATAGTAAGATTTTCTACAAAACTGTAAATGAAGGAAAGAAAATCTTTAAACCAAGGAACATAATCTGTAAAGACAAAGATCAAATAATTTAAACTTAAAAACCAAGTATTCTTAAAAGATGGAGGGAACATTTTAATAAACTTCTAAATGGAGACATTAACATAAATGAAGATAATGAGGTTAGTAATGGAAGAGCAATAGAAGAAGAGAAAGAACTGTTAGATACTACCCCAACTATAGAAGAATTTAAGGATATTATACATACCAAAAATAATAACAGAGCACCTGGAATTGATAATATACAAGCAGAAATGCTAAAAAACGGAGGCCATAGGGTGGCGAAAACAATACATAAATTATTGCAAAATATATGGAGACAAGAGAAAATCCCTGATGAGTGGAAGATTGGCCTAATATGTCCAATATATAACAATGGTGACCCATTAATATGTGAAAATTACAGAGGTATTACACTTTTATCAATAGTGTATAAAATACTCTCGAAAATCCTATACCTAAGACTGTTACCATTCTCAGAGAAGATCATGGGTAATTATCAAGCAGGGTTTAGACAAGGAAAATCAACAATTAATCAGATGTTCCTATTAAGACAAATCCTGGAAAAAGCCAAGGAATACAAACTTGAAACCCATCATCTGTTTATCGACTTCAGCTCAGCATATGACAGTATAAAGAGACTGGAGCTGAATGAAGCCCTTAAAGAATTCAAAATACCTGAAAAACTAATAAATTTAATTAGAGCCACAATGAATAATAGTGTATGCCAAGTAAAGATCCTCTCAGACCTATCAGAACCATTTGAAACCACCAAAGGAGTAAGACAAGGAGACTCACTCTCATGCTTATTATTTAATCTAGCATTGGAGAAAGTTATTAGGGATGCTGGCATCCAAACAAGAGGTACAATATTTAATAAGTCCACACAATTACTGGCATATGCAGATGATATAGATATAATCAACAGAACAGAAAAGGACATGGTAAGGACATTTATAAACTTAGAACAGGCAGCAACTAAGATGGGTCTAAAAATAAATGAAGGGAAAACAAAGTATATGGTGACTAATATCAAGAAAAAAATTAAAGAGCCAGAAAAATATATCCATATTCTTAACTATAAATTTGAAAGAGTGAATAGATTCACATACCTAGGGTCTCTTGTGAATGAAAGTAATGACATGAAAGAGGAAATTAACCAAAGAATACGAAATGCCAATGGGGCGTATTTTAATCTAATAAAACACTTTAAATCAAAACCCTTAACATATAAAACACAAATTAGAATTTACAAAACATTAATAAAATTGGTGCTGATGTATGGGTGTGAAACATGGGTCACTACAAAAGAGGATATGGAAAGACTGAACATTTATGAAAGGAAGATACTGAGAAGAAGTTATGGCTCAAATAAGGAGAAAGGGGAATGGTGAATCAGATATAACGATGAATTATATAAAATATATAAAGACCCCAATATTGTAAAATCAATTAAAATAGCAAGGTTAAGATGGGCAGGGCATGTCCAAAGACTGTATGGAGAGGACATAATTAGGAGAACATTGGAGTGTAAACTGTATGGTGCAAGGAGAGTAGGGAGACCAAACTTGAGATGGATGGATGGAGTATTGGAGGATGTGAAAAGGCTGGAAATAAAAAATTGGTGGATGGTAGCCAGAAGAAGGGATGTCTGGAGGAGGATCCTGAGGGTAGCCGAGGCCCACTCTGGGCTTGTAGTGCTAGAAATGATGATGATGATGATGATGATGATGATGATGATGATGATGATGATGATGTTCAAATGAGTCCAGGGTCCATTGAGCTTAGAGTTACCCGAAATTTGTCTTTCAGGATAAGGGAAAATCCCGGAAAACCTTAACCAGATAACTCAGTTGACCGAGATTCAATCTCGAGACCTCTTGAACTTAAGGTGGACACGCCTCCATCTACGCTACCGCGCGCGCGCGCGTATATGTCTGTGTGTGTGTGTGTGTGTGTGTGTGTGTGTGTGTGTGTGTGTGTGTGTGTGTGTGTGTGTGTGTGAACAGTATAATTTAAAAAGAAACCTTGGAAGAGCGTACACGAAGATTCTCAATAACATCCACGATCCCCATATTTCATTTAAATAGAAAACATTTCGATAATTATGATTCTCTCAAAAATGGCTCAAACGATTTTGATTAAAGTTCCATATGTAAAAGATATAAGATATATATCGGACTGGGTGGCGACTTCATCATGACAATGCACGGCCTCACGTCGCAAATCAAGTCATGCAGTTTCTGGCTCAATTCAACATTACCTATGTACGACATCTACCTTAAAGCCCCAATCTTGTACCCTGTGACTTTTTTTATTCCCATCACTAAAGGCAAAGATTAGGGGTATTCGATTTGAGAACTTTGAAGCAGTGCTCAAGATAATTGAGGTGATTCTCAAGGACCTGACAAAGAATGGTCTGCAGCACGTGTTCAAACACTGGCAGAGACGATATAAAAGGTGCGTTGAAGTAGGAGGGGACTACTTTGAAAAAGACCATGTAAACATTGAATTCCAATAGTAAAAATCTGTGGAAAAATCAGTCTCAGTCTTTGTTGATCAGTCCTCGTAGCTCATAAGCATTGAACCAAGAAAACTTGATGACGAACACAGAAACTCAGGATATTACATTGACACAAGAATTGATGGGTCACCAACGAGGAATCAACTTAAAGAACAAAACTACGTAAATTAGAAAAGAAGGGGAAACGACGGGAAAGACAACGAAGGAAGTTACGGCTGAAGAGGATATCAACAGATTTAAGGGTCGCGGGTTCGAATCCCGCCTTGGGCATGGGTGTTTATGTATATAGTGAATATTTGTGAAATTAGGAAAATAGATAAGAAAATAAACGGAAATAATGAAAAATCGGTTAAATAAGAAAAAGTGAAAAATATATATCTATATCCATAGATATATATTTAAAAAAAAACAGAAGGGGATAGAGTAGGAAAAGAGGGGAAGTAGAGGAATGCTGTCAAGCAACACAGGGAAAAGGAAGGGATGATAACAACTTAACAAGCATTTCGAGATGAAGGCAAGAAAGTTACATTTTTATCGTGAAAGAACGCTGGAGTGTTACTCAAGACAACTGGAAGTTAATGAGGAAGTGAAGAAGATGTAGTTTATTAACAGTTCGAATTGATAGTTAGGGTATTGGGCTAAAATACACCGGCTGAGTGGGAAGGAGAAGAAATAGAAAAAGATAGGATTTGCTAGGATGGGGGGATGTAAAAGGTGGAAAGAAGAGAGAAATTATATTAGATTACATAAGGAACCAATGAACACAAAGTAGCAGGAAACAAATCAAATGACAAGAAAACGCAAGTGGGGTAAAAAGATGTGGTGAAAGTGCAAAGAGAGAAGGATAATGAAAAGCAGCAGTGAAGTGGATAACGGAATATGTGAGCGGGAAGAAATGTGAGAAAGAAAGGCAATAGAAAAAGCGGTAAAAATGTGTTAAAATAGCGTAAACATGTTTTTCAGGTAAGCAGATATCCATTCGTGCGTTAGAACACTTGCAGAAACACGAGGTAAATCCAGTTAAAAGGATGGGACTGGCGTGACCGAATTTTGTTCTGCAGCGAGCGTCGCGAACTGACGTGTGTAGTGCGTAATAATAGATAAGAACAGCGTAAACAGCCGAAAAAGTCTAAGAATTTTTTCCGTTTATGTTAAAGTCTCTATTTTCGAGAAAATAAACTCATTCTTTAGGTTGGCAATTTATTGAGCAATTTTTATTTGGTTTGTCCGTAAATACCCATAGTTATTTTGACATTCCTCCTTACGCACTTACAGTATTTAGGAAAAGTATTGCACTCCATCCAAAAATTCGATTCCGAGATTTCAGTGCACATAACTTTGTGGTCCCCTGAATCGAAAAAAAGTTTTCTTAGGAAAAGATCCGCGCTCACGGTTTGTGTGTGTGTGTGTGTGTGTGTGTGTGTGTGTGTGTGTGTGTGTGTGTGTGTGTGTGGGTGTGTGTGTGGGTGGGTGTGTGTGTGTGTGTGTGTGAACAAGATAATTCAAACATAAAAAGTAGATTTTTAATTAATTAGAGTCAACTGAAAAATTCAATGCCACGGCCGGGATTTGAACCACGAAGCTCCTGGTTTCCATCCAGTCGCTCTAACTCCTTGAGCTACCATGGTCAACATGCCGACACGACATTAAACTCTCCAATTGACTCGTATTTTCCCAGTAAACCACTTAGAGTTCTCATATTCGAGATACACATTTGTGGCGACTTACTAACGAATTTTTCAGTTGAGTCTAATTAATTAAAAACATCTACATGCAGAAGTAATGTATTTAAAAGTATTAATTCATCAATATAAATTTAATAAAAAGTAGGTATGTTAAATACCAAACTTGATGTTTTAGTTCGGCATCTTCGAATTGTGTGATAAGAAGAAACCTCTCCACCCCGAATACCATTTGCATGGAAAATTTGTCAAAAATTGTGTATTTTCAAAACTATTTGCATGGAAAATTTGTCAAAAATTGTGTATTTTCAAAACTAACTCTAAGAATTTTATTTAAAATAATATGTTTAAAATACTTTCATGATTAAATTTATATCTTGAAATTTCTGGGAATGTCCTCAGAATTCCTCTACATCCTCGATAATTTCTGCATATATTAAATACCTTAAGTCATAACTCAAATCTTACTGCACACAAATTATATCGGATAATTTTGTTTTTGGTGGAGTGAACAGTTTCGAAGCTATTCGATATTACGTCTATTTTCCTGAATTTTCCAATATAATTTTGATAAAACGGGAAGCCGGTATTCATTTTTAAGCTTGTCCATGCAAAGAGAACCGAATGTAAACAGCGTCATAAGCGACTACCTCTTTAAAGAGTCGACTATCCCTTCATTCCCCTATTGACCTTGCAGCTACAAGAAAATTAGCAATAGGATAACGTTTATCTCGATTAACATGAAGTTGATAGAGCAATAAGTATTTGTAAGACAGGAGTACAGAAAGTCATATGAGTGCAGCATATCAGACCCCTTACGTTCTGTTTATGATGGTATTATCTAACGTTACTAACTACAAGCATTGCAAAGAAACGTAAAGAAAACCATGCAAACTTTGAGGGCACATTGTGTTTCATTAGCATTTGCTCGCCTTCTATTATTGCTGCTATTTCATTATTAGTTATATCAATATTTTTGTTATGTTCTTTATTATCATTAACATTATTAGATTCATTATCATAGTTATTATTAAATCACTATACTCTATGTAGAGTAAATCTAAACATTAGAGCGACAAATCTGCGCCTTTAGCTCAAGATAAACAGAATATGAAGCAATTTTGTGAGTCTGTAGTTTTCTGCCTGAATATGAAAACAACATTATCCAAACTTTACATAAGCCTGATGTTTTGTTTCATTCATTGCGTTTTTGAATGTCCCTATTACAGGCTAAATATGTGCCTGATAAGCTATCTCTTATGTCCTTTAAAGGCATTTCACATTTTAACAGCATAGTGCGTCGACAAATACAGTGACTGTCAGAATTTTTCGGACAAGTATAGCTGCTATATATTTAACAATGAAAGATTAACAGCAAACCTATTTTATTCCATTTTGCTCACCCCAGATTGTACAGTTACACATACAGATAACAAAATTAAAGTTTCATTTCATTTCATGAAGCAAAAAATATAACACTTATGAATATAATTATAGTAATACAAAATTTCCTATCCAAATTATTCGGACAGAAATTATAAGTACCAAACAAATAGAAAGAATGGATGCCATGTAGGAATATTAATACTTAGTTATTCTTCCCTTCCTGCGTAGCACTTCAGTCAGCCTTCTCGGTACGCTTTGCTAGTTGCAGAACAGGCAATTTGTTTCATTCCTCTTGCAGTCGCCTCCTCATATCAGCTTTAGAATTTATGGGAAATTTTCGTATGTTTATTTCGAGTATATTCCATAGATTCTCAATCGGATTAATGTCGGGACGCTGTGGGGGAGGATTCACAACTTTAAGATAGTTGTACAACAACCATAGCCCTACACTATGTGGCGTATGTTTTGGGTCATTGTCCTGATAAAATTTAAAATGGTCTCCTATTCCCATATTTTCTGCATTTTTCTTCAGGTTATCTTATAAAATCTGAAGATACTGGTGGTGATACATGTGGCCATCAGTAAAAACTACCTCACCTACTCTTTCAGCTGACATACAGCCCCGTCCTCCTCTATGTTTTACTGTCGCCTGCATATTTCTTTCTTCAAATTGTTTATTTGGCTGTGTCCTAACTATAATTTGGCCATCTGAGCCGGAAATGTTGAATTTTGACTCGTCACAGAAACTTACTTTTTTCCACCAGTGCATATCTTTGCTGAGGTGCTCCATAGCAAATCTCTGCCACTTGATCCTTTGATATTGGTTTTTTTTCTTGCAGTTTGACCTTGATAATGTTCTCTGTATAACACCCTCCGGATTGTGCTTGCGCTGATCCTCTTTCCAAATGCACTCGCAGCCTCAGCACAAATAGCAGTTTCAGTAAGACAGGGATTATTTTTCACTTTGCTTATTACTTCCCTCTCTTCTCTCCTATTAAGGACCTTCGGGCGACCTGTCTGTGGCAAATTATCAATCCTATTTTGATATTTATATCGGCAGATAATGTCGTTAACGGTAGTTTTCTTCATGTTCAACAAATCTGCTATTTGTCGACATGACTTTCCCTTTTCATTATGGAATATTACTGAATTGCACTGTTCTTTCCTCTGCGCCCCATTTCACTCCTGAATGTTTATATCTGCTTTGAGCGAGAGTAAGGCACTGACTGGGACTTCCTCGAACAGCACGTTACAAGTGCAAAGCATGCCTAAGGTTGCCAACCATCCCTTGTCCGAAAACTATTGAGCTAATTTTCGTATATCAACCAATTAACACGTATTTTGCATTTTTAAAATAATTTACATTATTTAGTAATTTACTGCATTACTGTGGTACCTATGAAGTGCATAGAATTAAGAGTTTAGTAATTTTGAATTGTTTATCCACTTTTCCTTTAAAACCAAGCATGTTACATGTACGGACCACCTTGTCCGAAAAATAAATGACAAGTCATACGTTCACATATCACTGCTTGACTGTGTCTCTCTCACGCGTAGCCCATGAGGTCATGAAAGGTTTGAATTCAAACGAAAAAAAGAATATATCGTTCATTGCTTATATAATCTTAATGATCTAATTACATCACATGACGAGTATACAGATATTGTTTTGCTGTATTTCCACTCAAATCTCAGAACTGAATCTTTGGGTGGAATGCAATACTTTCCTTACATACTGTAAATACGTAGTGGAGAATGTAAAAATAGTTATGGGTAATTACGGACAAATCAAATAAATCTTGCTTAATAATGTACCAATCTAAAAAGTGAGTTTATTCTCTTCGAGAATGATGTCTCTGTAACATAAAGGAAAATATAACAACAACATCGGTTGTTTACACTGTTCTTGTTTATTATCACGCATTACACATGCCAGTTCAAACCTGGGAACTGCCTCGCGACGCTCACTGCAGAACAAAATTCGGTCAAGCCACTGCCGTCATTTTAATTGGATTTACCCGTCGTATTCTGCAGCTGTTCTAACACACGAAGGGAGATCATCTTACCTCAAAGACGAGGCAGTTGGGTCACCTGGTATATATCAGCTAGGAGAATATACATTTTGATAATTAATGAACATACACAAAGGAAGACATGGACATTTTGTCAAGAGAAACCAGGATAAGAGACTGTGTAAACTGTAAGTGAAGGAACTGAAGGACTGCATGCACAGTTAAAGTGAGGCTATAGTGAAATAATTAAATTGGGATAGTGAAGATTAGTAAAGTGTATAATGGAATTTGAGTAATAATAATGAAGTTAATTAGTAATGTAGAGAAAGAGGAAACCGAATAGATGGGAAAGAAAAATAAAATAGAATGAATAGAGCCAGAATGAAAAATTCAATGTCATAGCCGGGAATTTTTCAGTGTGGCTCTATTCATTCAAACCTTAGCATGCACACGGCTAGTATGGAAAAACTGATTATTTCCAATAAAATAGAAGTTAAATAGAAAAATGAGAGCAGGATAAGTTTATAGAAGGGGTAGGAGTTATCGCTCACGAATAGAAATTGGAGAGGGAAACGATTGGCATACACGATATGACCACGGTGTTCGAATGTGTGGTGCTAGCATACATTTAAAGTAACCAAATACAGGGAAATTGAAATAGGTTTAAATGTTTACTTAATCAATTGTAGATAATAATATTCCATTAATTCAAGAATAGTTTGTACAAGAGTGAGTAGAAAAAGTCAGGTGAGTGCACACATCAAGTTTGCCTTTCATTATTTTCCACTTAATGTTTCTCTCGTTCACAGTTTCTTTAAGTTCATCTCTATGAACTGCTTTCCTTATACATTGTCCCTACAAATTGCATTTTACTTGATCGGTTTGAATATTGTTATTCCTTCGCCCAATATTTCCAAAGGAGCTACATTAGTTACTTTGTGCGTCCATTTTACATGTTCCTTTTTTCCCCATTCACGCATTTCAAATGCGCTATTCGGTTTCTACGCTATACAGTGACATCCACTAAAATCGCTCCTCTAATGCCTTTCTTTTGCTTTTCAAGGATCGAAGGAATGTATTTTTTTTTCTATTTCTTTAGGCATTGCTTTACTTTGACACCTTGACAACAACTTAGCTTATTACCTACTTAAGGTAAGCGTGTCAAGTTGTCCACTTCACTACGTCATTCGAATTCATAAACATTTCTGTGTTTCCCCTTCAATAATCTCAGCTTTGTCTGTTTTGCATTTATCTTAAATGCCGTATCTTGCAGTTGTGTTACAAGTATGGAATATTCTGATTCAGTTTCTGGATTATTCTATTATTATGCTCCTTATGATATCCGTACTATTTTGGAAACAATTCTTGATTCAATTCTACAAGAAGATGGATGGAAAGGTCACATCGTTGTTACTCGAGAGTAGTCCCAAAAGAACCGACATAACAGAGAAGCCAGAAACATTTTTAGGAAAATATCCCATATCTTTACTTCTACAGTCAGTTTCTTATCATCTCGATCACTTTTTCCAACTATGATCAATAGCTTTGATTCCTGTTTACAGTGAGAACTGCCGGTCGCCAAAATAGCTATTAACCGCAGAACCCACATCCTCATTGTTGGCATCTTTTACAAGTGAGCCATTTGTTTTCTAATTTTGAAAGAGAAAATAATCCGAGGATTTAAATGTGATGAAAAGGGTGCCAAAAAGCAATTGGGATTTTAGCTCATTGATGTCGGTCATCGCGACAAAGGATCCGTGAACTACTGCATTGTCTTGATAAAACAAAACTTTCTTTTTCACCAAATGCGTTCGCATTTTCTTTTGATTACAGTGCTACACTAAGCATAACACTCGTCATTGATTATCCTTCCTTTTTGAAGATAATCATCGAAAATGATCTCATGCACATCCCATAAAAGTATTGACGTCATGACCTTACCTGCATTCTTTTAATTTACGTTCTCCAACGTCATGTCATATCGGACGATGAATGAAGTGATGCTCAAATGAGCCCAGCGTCCACAGAGCTTAGAGTTACCCGACATTCGTCTTTCAGATTGAGGGAAACCCCCCGGAAAACCTTTATACTTATCCTCATTGAGATTCGAGCTCAAGACCTCCTAAACGTGAAGCAGGCACGCTACCATCTATGATACCGAGGCGGGCACCTTGCCTGCAGATGGAACTGCCTTCGCTTCTTTGCAGCGGACACTCCCGTCTCAGTTGATTATTTTAACTTTTGCTTTTCTTGGGTGTGAAGAGATCTGTACACGTTTCATTTATGGTTATGAATCGACAGAAAAAAACTCGACTTTATTGCTGTGAAACATTGCCAAACAGTCAAATGAAGCATTCTCATGATGCCGCTTTTGTTCCATTGTGAGAAAAATGACAGCCATTCTGCACAGCTCTCTCATGTTCAAATTTTCAGTGAATATGCGATGTAACGTTTTTGAAACGTCCATTACATCTTCTAGCTCCAACAATCAATGATCATCCAATACCATTCTGTGGATTTCCTTTACCATTCCCGGCGTGGTCACTTCTTTGGTTGACCACTGCGATGTCCGTCTTGGCAGCTTTTATGGCCTCATGTAAACTCTGCTATTCAATTCCCCAAATTACAATCTAGCTCGGCTGGATAAACTAACATTTTTCTTAACGATAGTCAATTTTTTTTCATGTTTACAAACTCAATGAGAGTGTTCAATATTGATGACTACCAAACAATGTGCATACATAGCGTACTTGAACTTCAAACTTAATCTTTATAAGTTTGGTACTATTTACTAGAAATTTGTTTTTCAAAAGCAACCACTGAATATACGCCAGGTCGGGAAGCTCTTGGACTATTAATATTCTCATATATATTTAAATGCATAACAGAATACACATTTTTAAAATGTGTGGTTATTTTAGTTCTAAAGAGTAACAATGATAGCGCATAGCCTCATTCTTGTGCAAAGCCTGTATGTGTACGTCGTAATTTGAAAAATTTAAGTTCAATTAACTGTCGGAGTGAGCTGAATGAAGAAAGGTTTCTCGGGTCTTTACATATGAAGGAATATTTCCGATAGCTGCTTAATGGTACTTGGTCTCAGTGTTGTTTAAACGAAAATTGAGAGAAAAATGACGGAATGATCTATTTCCGCAGGCACAGGAATTTCACTAATTTCCTTGTGCAGTATAATGTTCTTCGATTAAAATTACCTTACTGGCGATAAATTGTTTACCCTACTCATGATAAATTGACTCACTTGGCTGTGTGTATGATACGAAAAATAAAATGCAGCTGTTCCCATATTGACTCACTTGGTTGTATGTGTGATACGAAAAATAAAACGCAGCTGTTCCCATATTGTTAGATTTCTTTTATTACTAAATGGGTCATTGGAAAGAAAAAGAACAGTCGTATAAACTGATGTATTCAATATTACCATTAATGTAGTAGAGTTTGCTGTTATAGCATGCTTGTCAATAATATCAATGACCCAATAGTGGTATTCCAAGTTGTAGCTTATAGAGAAAATCTGAAACCACTGTGTGGTATTCTTTTCTCTCATCAATGAAAATGCAAAAATCTCTGATCATTATTGAATAGGTATAGAATAATTAAGATCTGAATTTGAAATTATTTATCATGCTGTGGCGATAATAGGCTATATCACAGTCTGTGACACGTGATCACTTCTCTTCCAGGAAGGATAGACACGAACGTGGCTGTCTTCCTTATCAAACACGACTAATTTACAAACATAAACGGATGTGCAAAATAGGTATTCATATTGAAAAAGGCAGAATAAGGCAATATAAAACTGTGGCATTTCAATCACAAAAGTGGTTCATCTACAGATTCACTTTCAATTTGAAAATAGATTTTGCACGTTTAAAAAGGCATTCTAAGTTCCGGTCTTTGGTTATAACCATTCTTGAGATAATGAAAAAAGCGAACATTTTAAATATAAAGAATAGTATGGAAAATATGTTTGATATTTACGTCACGTTTTGCTTCTAAATTAGGCTGTCCTCTCTCTCTCTCTCTCTCTCTCTCTCTCTCTCTCTCTCTCTCTCTCTCTCTCTCTCTCTCTCTCTCTCTCT